>OMKQ01054971.1:0-14240 GCA_900302335.1 Phycis phycis | reverse complement strand
CTCCCTGCCATACCTGCCTGTAGCCCAGGGGTCACCAACCTTTTTGAACCTGAGAGCTACTTCAAGGGTACTGTGTAATACGAGGGGCTACTTGTTTGATAGCCTTCAAATTCTTCACGTTCTTTTCACCTTTGAACATAGTGTTTGCAATTGTCATCATTGCTCCTTTCAAGACCTCCCGGTCCGAAAAGTATTTTTCGTTCTTTATCAAAAAATGTGCAGCTCTAAATGAAGTTTCAGTTACTTTTTGTGACTTTTTCACCGGCTTTGTAAAAAATGACTGCCATTTGCCCAAAGCTGCTTTTAACTCCCGGGCCTTTTCTGTCCGTAGGGTACTGCCAGTTAGCGTGGAAGCTAGCGTGACAGGTAATGTCTATCCACATTGTGGTGCTTTGCCATCGCCACAGTCGCCCCGCAAATGAGACGTACACACTTGTATTTTACTGTCGTAAAACGTTTCCAAGTTTTCCAGTTTCTTTCGCTTTTCCGCCATGTATTTCTTTATTTTGTGGGTATAACCTGCATCTAGCCCCCGATATTATTTGCGCTCGCTACTTTGTCTCAGCAAAGAGTGCACACTTTCCAGAGTTCATAAAACATTTTTCTTTTTAAAATGTTAAATTCAATATCAACACAATGAGATAAAAATTGTCAACATTTTTCTCCATGGTGACTAGTGCTATTTTTAGGACGTGCCGTGTGGGCAACTCGCGCGGTCCCTGTGGGCGCCCAGGTGCTCGCGGGCACCGTGTTGGCTACCCCTGCCTGTAGCCTGTGGCTTCGTTCCACCTGCGGTTCTCCCGTACGCGTCGGGATGGGACCCCGAAGACCAGAACGACACGCACACGCTGCAGATGTCTGTGGGTGGCTTTATAGTTACAATGTAAATGACAGATACATGGAATGAAAGATGGACAGTTTAATGATTATGTGACGTTAAACAATAGTACATGATAAAAAGTAAAGTAATGTAAAATATCGACGTGAGTTACAATGTAGCAACGTACACCCCAATTAAGTAAAACTGTCATTGTTATCTTAAAAGTAATAGTTATCTTTAAAGTATTTTTTTGTTATCAAAAGTTTTTCATTAAAAATCGAATAATGTAAAACTTTAGTTTATTTCATTCACAAACTTGATTTGATTCAAAATATCCATGAGGATATGATACGAACACAGGGTCTATAAATAACTAAAATTCTAATGCCATAATTTAGGCAGGTCGCTTAAAACCATAACCAAGACTTACAACCGTAACTGCCAATCCTTCGTGATACATAGCAGCGCACAGGAATCTAGGAGGTCCACTTTATAGGAGGTGCAGAGCTGCATGTAATTACAATAATTTCCGATATTACATATCTCATGTTCATCAACCCATTGTGTTAGGCATTAAGTGCTTCATAAAATGGCGTACAAAAGTTGTCCACCAAGAGCCCTCACATTGTGTGAGGTAACAGCTGCCAAGAAATGCATTCATTCGACCACAAGGGCTGAGTAACACATTGTGTGAGCGTTTTAAATCTCAAAATTAATTAATGGATGTTATGCTCTCAAATAAATGGTACTGAAAATGTTGACATTTACGTAGATTCATATAATATATAAGTAGTTAAAAGTGGAGCGGATATTGGTACAAATGCATCTTTGTTTTCTAAATCCTTTTTAGTAAACAACAGTCAAATAGTGAAACAACCTGAAAAAAAAGCAAGATCCATGACTCTTTATTGAAATAGAATTATATGAACATACGGCGTATTTATTTCCGTCTATATGATACAATGCCACATGCTTCCATATCGCAACGCCTTTGTAATGCCTTACAATGTCATTCAGATCATGTTCACTGGAAGCTCGTGCACATTCAATGGTATAACATAACAGATGTTGTTATATTCTCCCAGGGATAAAGTCATGAATCATGGGTAAAAATAGGCCACTATTCAGCCCTGTGCATGGCCTCACCAGCGCCTGGCAGACTTCTGGAGGGACATTCTGGAAGAATTACATCATGTGATCTGTTTCACGGTTTGTCCCATCGCTCTGTCGATCCATCCTAATGGCTGTCTGTTGTGTTCATTGGGCTGCTAGATTAGTTGGACATTGCATGGGCATTTGGCACCTTCACTCGGCATGAGACTAAGTTGTTTGCTTTTATCCGCTAGTGCATCTTAAGTGTCCCTTAATAACTCAGGGCTTGGCTTACAAATTCCAATTAGGACCATTTTGTCAGCAAAGGGAGCCGAGGGGACCTGAGGGAAATGGAGGCCCGTCCGTGAAATAACCACAATGCTTTATCGTTATTAGCTGATGACTAATGAGCGCGGGGGAGAGACTCCCGTGGTTTGTTCCAGTGGTTCATTGGTTACAATCTTTTCCATTAGCCCCACTTCATTCCAGGGCCCTCCACTCCCACACTGGGGGCCTGGAGGTGGGGAAGGAAGGAGGAGAGGAGGAGCAGGGTTGGTCGAGGGGGAGGAGGAAGGGGAGGATGAACAGAATGACGAGAAGGAGCTTGGAGAGAAGGAGGAGTAGGACGCTGTGAGAAAAGTGTCAAGCAATTATCCATTGTTCCAAATTTTCGTTGTTTGGTCAACCTGGTTAACCATAGGGAAACTTTCATTTACTTGATGACACAGTGTTATGTTGGTGATAGTTCTTTGAAGAGTCCTTGTGACTGTCATCTGAATGTACTCCAAGTTTGATGTCTAAGAATTGATTAGGGTGTAAACATGTGGCCTATGACGAGTAAGGTCTTACTACATAGTTTGGCATTGTGTATCAGAAGTCGGGAAGCTACCGTGGGGCGGCAGTAGCTCAGTGGGTTGAGCGGGTGGACAAAGCGGGTGGTCACTAACCGTAGGTTCAGCGGTTTGATCCCCTTGATTCCCCTCCTCCAACTGTCCACATGTCGAACTCCCTGACTTCTGACAGAAACATGACCCCAACAGTTGCAGGCAATACCTCAATGATGCAGGTTTCCAATTGATGAAGTGGATAGTGAACTGGTAAATGCCCACTTAGTCTGACCCAATGCATTGCGTTCACCTGTCTAGCTCCCTCACTTCTGTTTGTTATGTTTTAGTGTTTGCGGCCAACCATAGGTCCATCAAGCTTCCCGTTCCGCCCTTTTAACCAAGCCACCCAATCACTGATCAGCCGCCACCCGATTGCCCCATCCAAATTGTTAGGGTCTTCCTCCTCTCTTGTGGAAGGAAAGACTCATTGGAGAGTCACAGGAGAGACTGGAAATTGAGGCTAATGGATAAGGCTCAGGTGTCCTATCAGTTTCACAATAACTTCACAGTGTATAACTGGCCGTGGGATGTTTAAGTATTTTAAGGTTCTTGACTTCTTTATGGGCTTGTTTTTGTAAACCTTTGGTGGACGCCTCTCCTTATTGTTCCCCTCATCCCCAGGGAATTTCATGTATTAGGACAATTCACCGGTTTGCTGTGATTTAATCACCTAGACCAGGGTTCCCAATCAGTTCTCACTGAGGGCCAAATTATGTCGAAGTTGCCAAGTCGAGGGCCAAATTGTCTGGGTTTTTTTTTCATTGGACCAGTGAACATTGTTTAATGTGCAGATATTATTGTTGCTGCTGCTTAATATAAGTATTGTTATGTTATTGTTATGATTAGTAGTACAAGTGGTAGTTGGTTGTAGTAACAGATATTTCAGTCTTTGCTCTCGCAGGCCGGATTTGGCACGCGGGCCGCGAATAGGGGGTGGCTGACCTAGATTGTAGGTCACCCATCCCACCGCCTGGTATGGTAGGAGGAAGGTAATCACTAGGTGATAGATTGTTCTCTCATTCAGTGTTTCTAGCGAAACCCATCTTGTCAAGTTATGATACACTTTATTCTGTAGTCATGCGTTGGATAACATCAAAGGTATTTGGAGTTGTGGTGCTGCAGACATGTTTGGCCAAATTTTGTGATGGAAGACTGAATTGTCTAAGATATTAATCCATTAATCCATTAATTATCAGTGATAATACATCATTAGTTTCAAATCCCAATTAGCTTTGCTTGGTTTTATGTTAGCTGTAAGATGGGCCAATTCTCCACTGCTTTTGTATGTATTGTATTGTATTTGTTGTCTATATCAATGGATTGTAGTGATGACCCATTGCTGTGTATCATAGTGGCTTCCTATTAGTCAGCTGAGCCATAGTTGTCAGTACATCTCGTGTCTGGAGTTCCACAAGTTCTGCTAATGTACCAATGTACTGGTCCGGCCTGAAGGACTGTATCTATACTGTTTAGTATCAACTGAAGTGCAGACAATGCATTCCTGTGTAGATCAACTGTGACTCCAACTATGGTCAGGTCATCAGTTTCCTGTCAAATTTGTGGCTCTCTCTTTTCCTTATAACAAATTATATTTCCTTATATACAATATGTTATGGAAGGATTCAAAAAATATGAAGAACACAAAAAGATCATGGACATGCTTTTTATTATTCACAACCAATTCCGAGTCATATTGTATGACATTGTGATTTCAGAATAAACAGTGTTACTCTGCCTCCTTTCCCTGTGAAAAGCAAAAACAGTTAGTTAGATGTACATGTTTAAGAGTGAAGGTTTTGGTCAGGATGAAGTACCAGTAAGGGTGATGAGGTTACCTTGCCAGTATCGCGGCTCTTGGCCCTCAGCTTGTTGACTTGAGACTCAGCGATGTCAGCCCTCTCCTCGGCCTCTTCCAGCTCATGCTGAACCTTCCTGCACTTGGACAGGTAGGAGTTGGCCTGCTCCTCCTGTTGGAGGATTCACACATGTTGAAAGGTTTCAGTGTGATCTACTGAAAGCAAAGTGACAACCGTATTCATGATGGCATGGTTAGGGTTGGCTTACCGCTTCCTCAGACTGCCTCTTGTAGGCCTTGACCTTCAGCTGCAGCTTGTCAACCAGATCCTGGAGCCTGCAGACGTTCTTCTTGTCCTCCTCAGTCTAAAGTTGTGGTCAAGGAAAAAGATGGAGATGGTCAAGGTGGAGACTCAAATGTTTCATTAAATAGAAAAACTTAAAAAGTAAAAGCCGTAAGTAATGTGTGGCATACCTGGTATGTGAGTTCCTTCACTCTCCTTTCATATTTGCGGACACCCTTAACAGCTTCTGTTCCACGCCTCTGTTCACCCTCAACCTCTGTCTCCAGCTCGCGCACCTTTTAGAAATCAATTGCTTTTAATTCAACTCACTTCCTGATGGTCTGGAAGTACACATAGATCTGTGGGACATTCTCTCACCCTGGACTCCAGTTTCTGGAGCTGCTTTTTGCCACCCTTCATGGCTAGGTTCTCAGCCTCATCCAGGCGGTGCTGCAGATCCTTCACTGTGACCTCCAGGTTCTTCTTCATCCTCTCCAGGTGAGAGCTAGTGTCCTGCTCTTTCTTCAGCTCCTCAGCCATCATGGCAGCCTGAGATGGAAATCATGTTGTTAATCAGGAACATCTTCAAGAAACCAATGATCTTCCAAATATATGGCATTGGATATTGGATTGACCTACATCAGTAATGGCCTTCTTGGCCTTCTCCTCAGCATTCCTGGATTCCTGAACGATGTCATCCACCTCACCCTGGACTTGGACCAGGTCAGACTCAAGCTTCTTCTTTGTGTTAATAAGGCTTGTGTTCTAAAAGGTAAAATAGATATTCTCATTAAATCAAGATGAGTGACCAATCATGGATACGAATAAAGAATTATTTTTAGATAAATTGAGTATTCTTTTTAGGACTGAACCTGGGAATGTAGCAGTCCAACGCGCTCGCTAGCATCGACCAGCTCTGTCTCAGCCACTTTGCGGCCTCTCTCCGTCTGTTCCAGAGCTGCCCTCAGTTCCTCAAGCTCAGCCACCATGAGGCCGTTCCTACGCTCCACCATGGCAGCCTGCTCCTTCAGGTCATCCGCGGCTCTGATGGCATCGTCAAGGTGCAGTTGGGCATCCTGAGATGTTCAACAGGAGGACATCATGATGAATATCAAATGCTAGAGAAATGTCTTTGTTGGAATATAAACATCTGCCTATGCGGTGGTTTGGAGTCCAATACCTTGAGTTGTCCTTGGACGTTCCTCAGCTGCTTCTGGGCCTCCGCAGCCTGGCGGTTAGCATGGCTCAACTGAATCTCCATCTCGTTCAGGTCTCCCTCCATCTTCTTCTTGATTCTCAGGGCATCATTCCTGCTCCGGACTTCAGAGTCCAGATTACTCTGCATGGAGTCCATCACCCTCTGGCTGTTCCTCTTGATCTGCTCCATCTCCTCATCCTTCTCAGCTATCTTCCTGTCAACCTCACCCTTAACCTGGTTGAGCTCCAGCTGAACACGCAGAATCTTTGACTCTTCATGCTCCAAAGTTCCCTAGAAATATAGTATTGACTGTTAATTTAAGTGTTCCATATTTTTTGTTCAAATTTTACCGTAAGATTTTCCAAATGGCTTCACCTCAGCTTCCTCGAGGGCTGTTTGGACCTCAGTCTTCTCACTCTCCACTAGCTTCTTGGCCTTCTCCAGCTCATGGATGCTCTTACCAGTCTCACCGATTTGTTCAGTCAAGTCAGAGATCTCCTCTGCAGAAGGTAAAATATGTGTATTTTTTATACAAAGTACACTATGTGCATGTCCAGCATGTTGCTGAAATATGAGTAGGACATGTCATGTTCTTTGGGGAACTTACGCTGCAGGTTCTTGTTTTCACGCTTCAGTGTCTCCAGATGATCCAGAGATTCCTCATAGGAGTTCTTCATCTTGAAAAGCTCTGTGCTGAGAGAACGAGTCTCTTTCAGGGATCCCTCCAGCTCTGCCTGTCCCTCCTCATACTTCTGCTTCCACTCTGCCAGAACCTTCATAACAAATAACATGATATTATGGATCTGACTCGCTAACATGATGCTTTTTTGACATTGGAGAAGCCCAAGGAGAGAACAGTATTACCTTGTCAAAGTTCCTCTGCTTCTTGTCGAGGTTGGCAGCCAGTGCATTGGCCCGCTCCACATCAATCATGAGGTCCTCCACCTCACCCTGCAGTCTCTGTTTGGTCTTCTCCAGAGAGGCACACTTGGAGTTTGTTGCCTCAATCTGCTCCTCAGCCTCCTGAAGGCGCTGGGCAAGCTTTTTCCTTTCATAATATTAATAACAACAATGGTTGAGTTGATACGTAGCATGTGAAATGAAAACCACAATAAACCGGTACATTTGACTCACTTGGCCTCCTCAAGCTCCTCAGTGCGCTGGATGGCATCAGTTTCATACTTGCTCCTCCACATAGCCACCTCACTGTTGGCCTTGGACATCCCACGCTGCAGTTCAGCCTTGGCCTCCTGCTCCTCCTCAAACTGCTCCCTCAGGAGGTCACAGTCATGGCGGGCGGATTGCACACCATGAGCAAGAGCATTCTTGGCCTACAAAAGAGGAATTTAAAATGGACAATTAGGAAGACATATCTTGTCATATGTTGCAAATTAATAAATCCAATATTCAGTGATTTTAGATTGCTTTGATAATGCCTACCTTAACCTCCTCCTCAACCTGTCTCTTCAGCTCCTCCAACTGCTGTGTGAAGGCCTGCTTGCCTCTGGTCAGCTGGGACACAAGGGCTTCTTTCTCCTCAATCTGACGACCAAATTCACCTGTTGAGGAGGTTATTGGAATGGGTTTTTGAAAGTGAAGCATGTTGAAGAAGAAGGGCATTTAGCAGATGCTTTTGTCCAAAGCGACTTACAATAAGTACATTTGTGGGGTTCAACATGTGGACAGTTGGAGGTGGGGATCGAGCCGCCAACCCTCCAGTTAGTGGTCGACCCGCTCTACCCACTGAGCTATGCCGCCCCACTGCATGTTGAATATCAATATGTGGTATAACTAAATATGAACCATGTAGAGTAACAAAATCATTTCCTCTGAGATCATTAAAGTCATCTATATCTGTAAACAAATGGATTCATGAGAGTTGAAGGTGAATGAACTCACCATTCTCAGTGAGCAGCCTTGCTCTCTGAGCGCTGGCGTCATTCATCTGGCGGACATTCTCATCATTCTTAGACTTGAGCTCACTGAGCTGGTCCTCAAGAGTACGGCACATCTTCTCAAGGTTACCCTGGTCATTGACATTTGTTTACGTGAGTGTGTTTAGCCAACATGACTCTTATTCTGTTTTACAATATGCATTAAGTATTTTTTTACCTTTGTCTTGGCGACAGATTCCATGTTGCTGGAGAGGTCGTCGATCTCCATCTTGAATTCGCTCTTCTCCTTCTCCAGCTTCTGCTTAACCCGCTGGAGGTTGTCGATCTGCTCTCCCAGCTCAGCAACGCTGTCTGCCTGCTTCTTGCGCAGAGCAGCGGCAGTGGCCTCGTGCTGCAGGGTGGATTCCTCAAGGTCACGACGCAGCTTCTGGAACTCAGCCTCCCGCTTCTTGTTCATCTCAATCTGAGCAGAAGTGGCTCCACCAGCCTCCTCAAGCCTCTCACTGATCTCCTCAAGTTCCCTGGAGAGGTCAGCTCTCTGCTTCTCAACCTTGGCACGAGCAGCACGCTCAGCCTCAATCTCTTCCTCCAGCTCCTCAATGCGGGCCTAGTAACAAAGGATTGAGATGAGTGAATTATTATAGCAAAATACTTTTTCATATGGGAAATCATGTTTGCACCACAGACTCACCTGAAGCTCCTTGATCTTCTTCTGGAGCTGAGTGCCCATGGTCTGCTCATCCTCAATCTTGCTCAGAAGCTGGCTGGTCTCAAAGTCCTTCCTGTGAAATTCACAAGGAAATTATTGACGTGACGTTGACGTGATTTAATTCAAACACTTCACCCAACTTGCATTGTTAGGATTCTGAACTATACAGTTGTCCCTCAATATAACACGGTTCACCTTTCGCGGACTTGCTGTTTCGCTGATTATTTTTAGTGTCATTTTGCATGCTTTTTTTTTTTTTTTTACAATATGAACACGCATTGTGTTCGGCGTCCTGATTGGCTAAGGGAGAACCACACATGTGTTCTGCGTCCTGATTAGCTAAGGGAGTACAGAATGCATTCGGCTAGCCAGATTTACATAAACGTTCAATCGCTAGCAGTGTGACTCTGAAGTGCTGTATGTTTGTTTTCTACCTGTAAGTTTTCTACCCGAAAAACCCCATAATGTCGATGAAACGAACTGCAAGGAAAAAATGTTTGGGCTTGAAAACAGGTTTTGATCTTTGGTTTCATCTGCTAATATTGTACTTATTTTTTTTTATCTGCGAACGTTTGAACTTTGAGAGTGTTTAAATAAGAGAGTATATGAGAATATGAGAAAGTGTTAATGCCTGTCTGAGAAAAGTGTATTAAAGTGTGTGGTTAGGGGGTTTAAGGCCTTAAAACATGTATAATAATTGTAAAAAATAAAGCTGATTACTTCGCAGATTTCGTCTATTGCGGGTTATTTTTACAACGTATTCCCAGCGATAAACGAGGGACCACTGTATTCAAATAATTGCAAATGTATATTTACTTCTTGATCTTTTCATCAGACTGCTGCTTGTCGTTTTCAAGATCCATGATGGATTCCTGAGCCAGTTTCAGATCTCCCTCAAGCTTTCGCTTGGCTCTCTCAAGGTCCATACGGAGCTTCTTCTCTTGCTCCAGAGAACCTTCAAGCTTCATATTTCAACATTTGCTTGTTATTATACAAGGAATATAACTTTTAACACATTTATATGAATATCATACATCATACACATTTATATGAATATCATATTATTAAATTAGCATACATCATCGACTTGCTGTTCCAGCTTGGTCTTAGCCTTGGTCAGAGTGTTGACTTTGTCCTCCTCTGCCTGCAAGTCATCAAGGGTCTGCTGGTGTGCCTCTTGGAGGGCTTTCTTCTCCTTAGACAGCTTGGCAACAGTCTCATCCTGAGAGGCCATCTCCTCAGTCAGGTTCTTCACCTAATATGCAGAACAGAAGGTGTTAGCATACAATGGTTCAAAATCTTCAACCTCAGATGGATTGTATCTTCACAAACCTTGTTCTCAGTGGCGTGTTTCTCCTTCTCAACTTTGGCCAAGGTAAGCTCCAGGTCATCAATGTCCTTCTTAAGCTCGGAGCATTCATCCTCCAGCTTCCTCTTCTTGGCAGTCAGCTCAGCATTCATCTCCTCCTCATCCTCCAGTCTCTCAGTTGTCTCCTTGAGTTTGGCCTCCAGTTGGATCTTACTCTTGATAAGTCCCTCACATCTTTCCTCAGCATCTGACAGGTTATCTCCTTCCTGTTTCACAACACAACATGAATAGAAATTGATTTATGAACATTTCATGTTTTCTACCAATCATTTTGTGGTAAAAATATCTATCCACGTACAGAAGCCACTTGTAACTGCAAATCATTTTTCTCCTGCAGAAGAGAGACCATCTTCTCCTCTAATTCCTTCTTCTTTGCCAGGGCATTGGAAAGGTCTGTCTTCATCTTATCATAGTTCTCCTTCATCTGAGAAAGCTCTTTTTCAGTCTCAGCACTCTTCAGAAGAGGCTTGATCTTGTAGTACACCTTCATCCATGGCCAGTGTTTGACATTCATGAATGAGCGGACATTGTATTGAATAGTGAAGACGGCTTCCCTATAGAAGAAAGTTCATGAAGATTAACCACACGATGGTAAGATGGCAGTTAGTATATGACACAAAACAGGATTACATAGAATCTTCAACTTGCCTCCTCTCCATCATCTTCAAAAACTCTGTCCTCATAAGAAAGCCACGACAGAGAGCCTGAGTCAATGTGACCAGGATTGCCAGCTTGTCATCTCGCATCTCCTCAAGAAGACCCAGCAGACCAGCCTTGAAGAACACCTTTGAAGGAGATGGCAAATGGTTGTGCATCTGGTTTTACCAGGAATCCCCTCAATAAATCTAATACAGAAGAGTGTTTGGTGTTTACCTTGGTGTGGCCAAATTTGTACTCATCGTGATTCACGTCAATTGAGCCAAGGAGCTTCTCAGAAGCCTTCTTGTTGTCAATGAACTGTCCCTCAGGGATGACGCTGGCATTCAGTACTTTGTACCTTGGATGTGAGGGGCCGTAGTGAAATTTGTTATCATATTCTCACAATGTGATGATTTTTGAAAACCATAGCAGCATATGATGGTTCATTAATGGTTACCTCTGCTTGAAGTCAGCATAGAGGATTCTGCTGGGGAAGCCCTTTCTGCAGATTCTGATACCCTCCAGTACACCGTTACATCTCAGTTGGTGGATAACCAGGAAGTTCTCCATAAGACCTGTTAGAAGGTATTTGCACATAATTAATAATGACATTGAATGACCAATATGCTTCTTTACCCATTGCTACATGCAGACACTGGCACTGGTGTAATTGTACCTGGAGTCTTTGACTCATTTGGAATCAGGCAACGCACAAAGTGAGGATGGGTGCTCCTCAAGTTGGTCATCAGCTTGCCCAGATTCTCCTGTAGATATAAGAAGTTGTGTTCAAAAACATGATGACAACGGCAGATAACTTCATGAAATTAGATGTCAGATCTGGTCAAGACAAAACTAAAATATTACCCTGAACTGTGAAGACACGGTTTGCATGGAACCACCCTTCTTCTTGGCTCCCTTCTTTGCACCACCAGTCTCTGTTTTTAAAAACATTTTCATATTCTTAGTTTTGAAAAATGTTCCTGGACATAATACTTGAAATAAATGATCATATTCCATATTCCAATTTATATTGTACCTTCCACCACGGGGGGATACAGGACAGGCAGCAGTTTAACGCCAGACTTCTGGTAGAGTTGAACCACAGAGTCATTCAGGGGGTCCTTGTTCTTGTCCAACCAGCCATTGATGTTGTAGTCCACCGTTCCAGCATAGTGTATCAGGGAGAAGTGGGCCTCAGCCTTGCCTTTGGCAGGCTTGGGCTTCTCAAATGCTTTGGTTTTGCCAAGATGCTGGTCATACAGCTTGTTCTTGAAGGTCACATCTGAAGCCTTGGGGAACATGCACTCCTCTTCAAGGATGGAGAAGATGCCCATTGGCTGAGTAGAAGAAAACAGGCCAAAGTGTTATGGACAGGACTGTTTGGAACACACTATGTATGGTGGTATTATCTCAGAACAATTGTGCACCTTCTCAATAAGCTCAATGCAGGCAGCCAAGTCCATGCCGAAGTCAATGAACTCCCAGATGATACCCTCCTTCTTGTACTCCTCTTGCTCCAGGACGAACATGTGGTGGTTGAAGAACTGTTGCAGTTTCTCATTGGTGAAGTTGATGCATAGCTGCTCCATGCTGTTGAACTATTAGTTTGAAAGAAGTTAATTAATCTAAGTCTTTCTTAAATAAATGTGACGTTGAAATCCAGAAATCCTTTACATCAAAATGAGTTAATGATCAGCTCACATTAAAGATCTCAAAACCAGCGATATCCAGCACTCCAATGAAGTACTGCCTGGCTTGCTTGGTGTCCAGCATCTCGTTGATGCGGATGACCATCCACAAGAACATCTTCTCATAGGTAGATTTGGCCAGGGCACTCACTGAGTTGTTGACCTGTGGAGAAGTAAGACATTATTACATACATATATTACATTCATTTACATTTACATTTAGGGCATTTAGCAGATAGTTTTATCCAAAGCGACTTACAAAGAGTGCATTTGTCATCAGAAGGTGAAACATTTAATTGCTGCTAATACAGTAAGAAAGTTACCAGAACAAGTTTCAAGCATTTCAAGTGCTAGATTAACCATTGCTAGTGTACAACATCTCTAACTAAGTGCCAAGTTACAAAGAGCAATCAAAGTGCCAAATTACAAAGATTAAAGTGCCAAGACGTACAACAAATAAGAGCATGTGGATAGTTATGTGGATAGTCTTGAAAGTTGTCCTGATTAAGGCATCGAATGGAAATAGACATTATAATGCAGTCAGAATGACAAGTAAACAAATTATTTATATTTGTTTGATGAATCGAGCCTTGTGATCCTGTTTACCTGAGGTACAGTCTGTCCCTTGGTGACATACTCATTGCCGACCTTCACTCTGGGGTAGCAGAGTGCCTTCAGCATATCAGCTGAGTTGAGTCCAAGCAGGTAGCCAATTTTATCAGCCTCTGTGAAAGAAACATGGACTATATTTATGTCATAGTCTATATGCAACAGTCACATCTCATACACCATTTGACAGTTATGTTGAATCTTTTAATCTAAATTTAAACTTCAGCACTCCTTAAGAGGAAAGGTACTTGCCCTCATTGCCATCTGGCTCAGCCTGCTCCTCACGCTGCTTCTGCTTGAACTTCATGTTACCGTGGTGAAGCACAGCACCAGTGAACTTGTAGATTGCTGTCTTCTCGTCATTACTGAAGCCCAGAATGTCAATAGCGGTCTGCATTCAAAGAACGTATTTCACTTTAGTCATGAAGACATGCAATTGCAGAGGAACTTGTGAAGCATATTTGGACAGAGATGAAAGTGTAGTGGATGTTAAGCTCACATCAGTAGCAACCAGCTCCTCTTTGTCATCGATGCTGGCCACAGTGATCTGACCCTGACTGCACATGGGGAAGTCGTAGGGGTTGGAGGTGATGAGTGTCATTTCTGGAGATCAAAACAGGACTCCATGGTTAGATTTGACATGTAGTGCGTAGTTGACTTGTCATCTAATACATCTTGCTTCACAACGGACAAATCCTGACATGAAATACCAACAAGAGGCTCATCCATTGCTAAAGGCTCTCTGGATGAAATAATGCAGAGCAAGGATAGTGTTACAGGGTCCATGATCATCCTTCTTACCGATGATCTCAGGCTTGTGGTTGGTCATCATCTGGTAGAAGATGTGGTAGCCTCTCTCATCTGGAAGCTGGAACGTCACTCTGGACTTCTCCAGCAGATCTTCAAGAATATTGTTATTAATGAAAAACTATTCATCCAAGGGTTGAAATATATTTACTGTTCTAAATGGATACTTACATGTCTCAATATCAGCACTAGCCAGTTTGCCAGTAGTACCGAAATGGATCCTGATGAATTTACCCTGTTTTGGAAAAACATTGGTTATACTCCTATAATGATTGATTAAGTGCCTGAAGATGTACATTCCAACATGCTCCATACTTACAAAGCGAGAGGAGTTGTCATTTCTCACGGTTTTGGCATTACCGTAGGCCTCCAGCAGAGGGTTGGCAGCAATGATCTGGTCCTCTAGAGATCCCTGTCATGTCACATGGTGAGAGAGAATGAGAGGAGCA
>OMKQ01054967.1:0-10526 GCA_900302335.1 Phycis phycis | reverse complement strand
ACCCCACGCCCCTGCTCGAGCGCTCCGCTCAACTACCTCAGCTGGTCGACTGGTACCGCCATCACTAAAAGGAGGAAAAGGTCTGGCTGGTGAAATCTCAACTCTTCTCTGTTTAGGCACCGCAGTGGTGGAACGAGCTCCCTGCCAATGTCAGGACTGCAGAGTCCCCATCTTCCGGAAGAGACTCAAGACCCACTTGTTCAGAGTTCACCTGAACCCTGCATAACTATCATCATGCTCTTATTTGTTGTATGTCCTGGCACTTTAATCTTTGTAATTTGGCACTTTGATCGCTCTTTGTAACTCGGCACTTAGTCAGAGATGTTGTACACTAGCAATGGTTAATCTAGCACTTGAAATGCTTGAAACTTGTTCTGGTAACTTTCTTACTGTATTAGCAGCAATGAAATGTTTCACCTTCTGATGACAAATGTACTCTTTGTAAGTCGCTTTGGATAAAAGCGTCTGCTAAATGCCCTAAATGTAAATGTAAATGTAATGGGTGTTCATATATCTGACGACCTCACCTGGACTCACCACACGGACACCACAGGAGGATGGCCGCCAATGCCTCTTCTTCCTGAGGAGGCTAGAAAAGTTTGCCGTGTCCCCTGACATCCTCACAAACTTCTACAGATGCACCATCGAGAGCATTCTCTCTGGCTGCATCACCTCTTGGTACGGCAGCTGCTCCGCCCAGGACCGCAAGGCCCTACAAAGGGTGGTGAAAACCGCCCAGACCATCATCGGCAGGTTGCTGCCCACCCTAGACGACATCTACCCCACCCGTTGCCCGAGGAAGGCACATAACATCACCGGGGACCCCAGCCACCCAGCACACTCACTTTTCACCCTGCTACCGTCTGGAAGACAGTCACGCACTTCGTGACTGAAGGACATCTTTTACCTGCAGGCCATCAGGCTTCTGAACCGCTGAACTCTTCCCCTAGTGCTACCTCAAACCCATTGTCAATAGCCACTGATGTAAACACTTATATGCCGTCATTATTTAATGGGAACATTCAGACCATATAACTCAACACTCTATGTAAGAACATGTAAAAATACTGTAAAATACTGGATAATATCTGTACAATACTTACATGTACTTGCACTTTACTCCTGCACATCTGTATTGTGTCTTATTTTACTTATTTTACCTTCCATCAAAGCTCATGTACAACCCTCCAGTTTATGTGTGATATAAATACTTACATGCTTTCAGCATTCAGTTTATATTTCTTCAATGCTGCTACAAATCATTCTCCATTGCTGCTTATTTTCATTCTGCATCTTTCATTCTCCATTGCTGCTCTTACTAGATCTGTGATGCCCTGATTTTACTATTATTTTGCACTGTATTTAATTTAATTTAACGGTTTTCTTTTTCCTTCCATGTTGGAACCGGCCTCGTACAATACATTTCATTGTATGACTATAAGTGATGCTGCACATTTGACAATAAAGGACTTTAGGCGAGTATTTTCATGAGCTATTTCCAATCCCAAACTGATTTAGTTTGCAGTCATCAATAATCCGGTGTTCAGGTGACGTGTGATTATTCCTGCCATTGGAGTTTGGGTTTTTACTTTCAGAGAATCAGTTGTCACTACAGTAAAATCCCCATCTTTACACGGTGTTGAATATGTATTTAGGGTTACACGTATATCAACACGTGTTCCATACGTATATGTCAAGTTAAGTGTATTAGTTGGCCTTTCTATATTTTATACATATGTTGGTATGGCTGCACCCACCACTGACCCACTTCAGGAGGATTAACTGACAAGGGCTCGAACTGGGCCGTCTGGGTCTCTAACTGGGCCGACTGGGTCTCTAACTGGGCGGACTGGGTTTCAACTGGGCCGACTGGGTTTAGAACTGAGTCGACTGGGTTTCGACTGGGCCGACTGCGTCTCTATATGGACTATCCGGGCCGACTCGGTTTCAACTGGGGGCGTGGCCGACTAGGTTTCTGGGGTCGTGTCACGTGATCTACGATCACGTGATATTTTCCGGTGGAGCTCAAGGGGCGCAGATAGTCGCAACCAAAAACAATAAGGTAAGGTAACACCAAACCATATTTGTTTAATACGAGTAATACTTGAGTCAATGTTTGTCGAATAAAAATAAACCTCACCGAACAAAAGCAGTTTCTTGTCCGGGGAAACAACGCTGCATGTTAGAAACACGACGATGTCAGATGTCTGCCTTCACTTTGTTTGGACGACAGAGATGACCTATATTAGAAATACGTTTAGTGACAGGGCTTTGTTTATCATTCATACGTGACAAAAGTCACAGTGTGATGTCATGCTGTCGACAATCCCTGCTCCATATAGTATACTATATGGACCAGGGATTGTTAGATACGATGAACGATGACTTTATGTGTTCATCTGTGATTTCTACATTTGGGTGAACTTGGCTAGTAGAATTGTAATAACCATAGATACCAAGTGAGTCAAGTCATCTAGTTCACCACTCTGATGTTTAATTTTATATCATAGTGTAATGATGTAAATATATTCAGAAGTATTATAATGTTGTTTAGTGAAGATTGCCTGAACGAGGGTTCGGGGACATCTAGTCAGTTGTCCTATTCTTACCTTGTGTTTCTCTGCTTCTGCTTCTGTTTGTCGGTCTGTGCCCTTGTCTGTCTGTCACTATCTGCCTCTGTCTATCTGTCTGTGCCTGTCTGTCTGTCTCTCTGTCTGTTGCGCCCTCTGTCTGTATCTGTACCTCTGGCCTTTGGGGCCTCTGTCTGTCTATGTATCCCTCTCTCTGTCTATCAGGCCTCTGTCTGTCTATCTGTACCTCTGTCGGCGGCCGCTGTCTGTATATCTGGACCTCTGTCTGTCTCTCTGTCTGTCTGTCAGGGCCTCTGTCTGCAGCAGCTAGATGGCTCTCATCTCTCTGGAGGACCTCGATGGGTTGGACGAGGAACAAATGGCTGAAGAGACGGTGGAGGAGTCTGAGGCCTCTGAGGAACTGGAGAGGCAGCGGCTTATGACCCACTGGCAGGCAGTGGGTCGCACTCACCACGTGTCTGTCCCTCAAGGTTGAGGCCACGCCGCACATGTTCATCATGCTGGACTCATGTCCTGGGAGGCTTTATTCATATCTTGTCTTGACAGAAATGACCGGACCCATCCAGGAGATGACACGCCATAACCAGCAGAGAGAGCAGATCCCCTTCACGGCAATCTCCTCCCAGGACAAGGTGGTGCTATAACGCTACCAGTCATAGCACCTCAAATCACTCAGAACTCTGCCGCCCGGATCATCACCCGCACCAAATCGTCCGACCACATCACTTCCATTCTCATCCAACTACAGTACACTGGCTCCCTGTTCAATATCGCATTGACTATAAAAACCTCATGCTCACCTACAAAGCCCTCCGCAACTCAGCCCCCACCTCTCTTTCTGACCTCCTCCAGGACTGCCCCTTCTCGTTCCCTGCCGTTCATCTTCTGCTGGTCTTCTGATCACCCCCACATGGGTGCACTGCCCCCAGGCTCTGGAACTCCCTGCCCCCACACATACGTCTGAAACCACAACAGCATTCAAATCCCACCTCAAAACTCACCTGTTCAAACTGGCCTATTCACTGTCATGTTCAGTATACTGTCCACGTTGCTCATCTATACAGTTTCTATTACTGTTTTATTCTCCCCTCCCACATGTGTCTACCCACCATGTCTTGTCTTGCTTTATTTATGCTGGTCATGTCTTTGCCATGACTTGCTATTTTAACTATTTAACTATATTCTCCTGCAGTCATAGTACCTCTAGATGTTAACATAATATAATGCTATCAGTCATAGTACCTCTAGATGTTAACATATAATACTATCATTCATAGCACCTCTAGATGTTAACATATAATACTACCAGTCATAGCACCTCTAGATGTTAACATAATACTATCAGTCATAGTACCTCTAGATGTGAACATAATATGATCAGTCATAGTACCTCTAGATGTTAACATATAATACTATCAATCTTAGCACCTCTAGATGTATGGTGATGTCGAATATAATATTTTCTTTGTTAAGGTAAGGGCTATCTTTGCCCTGATCTCTAGAAACAGATATCTACAAATGAATGCAGAATCTGTAGGCAATGTGACAAGATTTTGGTCTCTGAAGCTTCCTGGTTTCCATTTGTAGTCCGAGTCGTATTGACCAATCACATTTGAGTTGGCTTTTGTTGCATGCAACAGTTGGCATGGAGAGGAACAATCTGGACTGTTGTGTGACCAGGAGCTTCATATTAAGTTATATTTACATTGGCTTAATATCTTCATGAAGATTTGCTGAAATATCGTCTGGACCTGAAACACCAAATATGTTTTATATATAATGGGCAATATTTCTGGGGCCAGAAATATTGCCCATTATCCCCAGAGGTTCATTTCTCTGATGACAAATGTACTCTTTGTAAGTCGCTTTGGATAAAAGCGTCTGCTAAATGCCCTAAATGTAAATGTAAATGATTTTGTGTTTGTTTTTTCTGTGCAGCTCGACGAGGCGCTGTGGGAGGAGAAGGTGTGTCCTGGAGGGAATTGGGCGTGTGTGACACAGAGGGAGAAGCTGTACGAGCAGAGCATCTCCAACGCCTTCATGAAGATCATGCGTTTCATCTGCAAGGAGAACTCTACAGGTAGAGGAGCAACGCGGCTGCCTCGGTCCTGGCCCACATCCTAACCCCTAACCCCGTCCACATGGCTTGGTTCAGCTGCTATGGCTCCACACAGTTTGATAGGGTTTCCTTTCCTAACCCTGACCCTTCCTTTCCTGACCTTAACCCTAACCCTTCCTTTCGTGACCCTAACCCTAACCCTAACCCTGATCTGATGGGGTTTTGATGCCCCCAGAGAAATGATGCCTGACAGATGTTCTCAACATTTATTAGAGAGGCAACCTGTCCCAGATTAAGTATAATATAACACACAGCGAAATGTAAATTCTATTCCTATTCATTGGAATGACATCACTAACCAGTTTGAAATCACTCTTTTAAACACCTTGTTAGTGGACACAATGAGAGCATTGAAATACGGTTTTCACGTTGAACTATTACACCTGCAGGCCGCTTCCTGGGAATGACCATCCCCATCATCAACCACATCCACATGCTGGAGGGCGGCAGCGCGTTTCAGAAAGACGTGCTGACCGCTTACTACCTGCCGTCCGAGTTCCAGGCCAACCCCCCCCAGCCGACTGACCCGGAGGTGTCCATCGTCTTCAGACCTCCCTTCAGGGTCCTGGCACGGTCAGCAAGCACACACGTCGGGAGGCAAAGGGCTCACAGTGGTGGGTTAGTAGGGGGGTTGGGTTAGGGTTGGGTTAGGGTTAGTAGGGTTGAGTTATGGTTAGTAGGGTTAGGGTTAGTAGGTCATTGGGGCCCACACCATCATTTCTCTGGGGCCCCGCACACTGCCAACCAATAAATATATATATAAAACTATGTTATTCAAATTCTAATTTGAACCAGTACTCCTTACTCCTCCTCTACATAAAAGAACTGCGGATGACTTGAACATAAGAAAATCAGTCAACACATAAACCATATCATATAATAACATAGAAAAATGCCTTATTTTCAAAGGCATGTCGATTTTTGGGATATCTGTTAAATTCAAATTCTAATGTTAGCACAGGTGTTTTAACTCCTGTGCTAACATTACTGAAGTCTTGTTTGAGTTGTCATGCAGCGATTCCATAGCTAGTGGATGAGTGATGGATGAATGATGCCAATGCCAAATAAAAATCAAATCCTGCTGCCATGGGAGCATCCTGTGTAGGTCTGCTCTGGGTCAAACAGTCTCAGACCTGCTCATGGAAACTGATTATTGTAGTAGAAGAAGTAGAAAAACGGCCTGACTTTTGTTTGCAGTTCTAACACAAACCTAACCTAACCTAACACTAACCCTAACCTCCCTGCGTTCCCTTTGGCTAATGTAGCTGAATGCTCACTGCCCTGGACATTAGGGGTAGGGCTAGGTTAGGGTTAGGTTAGAGCGAGGGTAGGGCTTGGGTTAGGGTGAGTGTTAGGGTTAGGATTAGTGTTAGGGTTAGGCACACTGCCCATGTTAACAGGTTAGAGACACACTGGCCATGTCAGCTGGTCAGAGCAGTAAGATGCTGTCTGCTGCGTCGCGTCATCAGAGGGTCAGAGTCTCGCCTATTTTTTTCCGCGAGACGCACGTGTCTTTGCAAAACTTGACTGTTTCAATGCCTCTTTCTGTAGAATATGTTACAAAAATGAATAACATAACGATCCTGCTCGTGGTGCAAATCAGATACGTTTAAGCCCAGCCCTGGAACCACGGCCCACAGGAACCCGACACCAACCCTCCAAATGGCTTTTAAAGTGAGCCAGGACAAACAAAGAGGGATTGCTGTATACTTTGATTGACTGACATTTTATTTATTTTGGGAACGGGTTTTTTTTTTAACGTTTCCTGTCGAAAAAAAATATATATAGATCAAATTCGCAGTGACATTAAATAAAACAAAAATGGCCATTAACTCAATGTACTAAGACAGGCAGGCAGCAGGGGGCAGCAGAGAGCAGCCAGTGTGAACGCCACGCGGGGGAGACGCAGCAGTAAGGGAACGACACGCCGATCCCACGCACACGCAGGCAGGCAGTGTGTTCCAGGGTTAGGGGTGGTGACCCTGAACGGCCCCAAATGTTGCCCTCAAATCTCACTCTTAAGGCTTTCTGAAAACTTGACAGCCCAGGCAATTGATTAAACCAAACAACAAAACAAACTGTCTTTTCATTTCGAACCCATCACCTAGAACCTGTGCTGCAACGAGGCTAACAAACCCACCCACTTACTTCCTCCCCGTGTTCTCCAAACAAAGAAAACGAACCTGTACTGGAGTGACAAATTCTACCCTAACCTCTACCCTACCCAACACTAACCCTGCTACACACGTCCTCTACTCCCAACCCTCCATTCACTCAGTGAACAGTACAACATGCTGAGTTCTACTCTGTTCCCGGTCCTCTTCAGGGTATTCTCTGGAACTACGACAGAGGAAACCGTGTCCCATCAGATCCACCAGCTGTGGGAGCATCTGGGCCAGTCTGGAGCCTTCCAGCAGGACAACTACATGGTGGCCGTGTATGAGAACCCCGGGGTTCCTCGGCGCCGGAATGAGATCTGGTTCCTACATCGAGAACCCTAGAGCTTCTGTAATGTCCACTGTGTACTGTATAGCTACTGCACACTGTGTACCTACAGTGTACTGTTCCTACTGTATACTACACACTGTGTACCTACTGTACACTGTACTGCACACTGTCTACATACTGTGTACTTACTGCGTACATACTGTATAAGCGTGTACTGTGTGTACTTCACACTGTGTACTGCACACGGTACTTCACACTGTGTACGGCACACTGTACTTCACACTGTGTACATACTGTATAAGCGTGTACTGTGTGCACTTCACACTGTACTTCACACTGTGTACTTACTGTGTACTGTGTACTGCACGTTGTGATGTTAGTGTGTGCTTGGTGTGTGCTGTGTGGAGTCTCTACCTCCTCAACTGTCTCCACCTCCTCCACTGTCTCCACCTCCTCCTCTGTCTCCACCTCCCCCGGGGTACTGTAGGGGTCTCGTGGCTTTCCACCTCCAAGCCTCGTCACTCCTTCTCTATTTAATGTGAAAAAAAAAAATCGATTTGCCTTTTCTGTACTTTTGTTGTTTCACACAAAAGGTATTGTTCTGCTGGGTGTCTTGGGTTTGTGTTTATATGCATGCAGTTCAAAGCTGCTGTGGAGATGTGTGTCAGGGTGAATCCACGCCCAGGAAGACTGCTGACGTTCGGTGTATTCCTGTTCCTTCATAACAGCAGATCATTGTATGTATTGAAACTGATTCAAATCCTCTACAAAACTGTGAAATGGTTCACTACATGTTTTGCTGGCCATTGTAACTTGTATTTTTGTATATGTCCGTTTTCTTACCTCCCGGCCACATGGCTTGTTACACATGTTTACGTAGTTCAAATTAATATTACATCATAGTTTTGAATAAATCATCCAAAAAATACTCACAAAAAAAACGAATTGGATATCACATTATTCCAGCCTTTTTACCCAAACATGATTGGTCCTCCTAACATGATGATGTCACTCTTGTGTCAATCTCCAATCCTATGTTATCAGAAGACACAAAGATTAGGGTTAGAGATACAGCATGATATACACTCGTATCTAGCAGTGAATGCCTTATACTACTAGTATTGAATACTGTGTATTGAGCAGACAGGGTTAGGTGTTGTGTTATGCAGATAGCTTGTAAAGTCAGGGTGAGTAATTGTATTAAGCAAACAGCTTAATACACATGTAAGCATTCTGTATGACACCTCTATTTGGTATGTTTGCCTACTGATGGAAAATTATAATTTGGATTCTCTGCATTCGTCATTACTAAAAGCCGTCACAAAATCTTGTTGCACATTAGTGAAACAAGATTTAGAGTAACATATAGGCCTGCATTTAAGAAAGCATGCTTCTATCTCATTAATGATAACATGTTTTTATAAAAACACTCATCTGTAATTTTCTTTATCCGATAATACGCAGCGATTTCTCCAGGGGGCAGTCGTGAGCGGTTTCCTAACATTGTATTATGCGCCGAAGAAAAAAATGTGTGTGTGTGTGTGTGTGTGTGTATGCGCGCGCGCGCGCGCGTGTGTGTGTGTGTGTGTGTGTGTGGATGCTGATGCTGGGAAGACGAATGGCTCCGAGGATAAGGAGGATGCCGTGAAAATGGAGGAGCGCGAGTGGATGTGACTGTCCGCATCTTGGCTCCAATAATCAGGTATGAAGCACATTTATGTGTTTATATATTCACTTATCCTAACCCTCTCATACCTTAATAAGTATATTGTGAAAATCCCGTCCGGAGAGTCGTTGTTTAAGTAGGACTACTCGCAAGGCCGACGGATAAAAAAACCTCTGCGATTTTTTTAAAATAACGACGAAAACCTATCGCCGATAACTCGGTATGTCTTCTGTGAAACCAGTGGACATGATATAAATATAACACTATGGTGTAAGGCACCCTTACAGGCTGAATCTTGCCAAGGCCCAGCCTACGTGTTCTACTGTGGAGGCTGCTGTTCATTGGCCTACCTAGATACCTGGATAGTGTTGAGGCTGCAGGTCACCTCCATATGACCTATGATGTATACTCCTATTCCGCCTAGTCCTATATAGGCTACCTAGACGATGTATATATACACCATATATATATATTTACATATATATATATAAATACATTCTAGTATATATAGTCTTCCTGTGTATCCAGACGAGGCCCCAGTTAGAGAGCTCACCATGCCCCCTGCCGGCCGGACAGGGGACGACTAGGTGGGTCTCGGCAGGAGGAGCGCCTCGCTGCAGTGCGGAGCTTCTGTGATCCGGGACGTCATGACTTAGACCGCAAAGGACGGATTGTTGTGCTTCAAATTATAGGACTTATTGCGTCGAGTTGAGATTCTATTCACTGACCAGGAACATGTGACTGGATGGGAACTTGTCGGCTATTGTTGCATCTGTTAGGCGAAGAACCCAACTCCCGTTTGGTCCGCAGCCAGAATGAAAAGACGCATGTTGTGAAGAAAAGCACCATGCTGCCTTCACTACACTGGAGATGCAACGCATCTGTAAACTCGAATTGCAGCAACTTGTTTGGGTAGATTATTTATGCGACAATAGTTATTTCACTTGGAATTGTTTCTTATTTGTGGTTGTTGAGGCCATACTGGGCCGTTTTGTGTCTCACTAAAACTACAAATGAAGATCCCCAAAAGGCGGAAAAGGTGCCGTCCTTTTGGCAGGTAGGTTGTTTTCTGATCGTTTCCATACTGTACAACTCATTCCATTGGTTTTTCCGTTGTCATTCGAGTTTAAACTTTATATTGATACATGAAATGCATAACATTGATGGGATGATCCGTTTCTACTGCAAACTCGTTGAACAAGAGGTAGTTCTACTACGCATGCGTATCGAGAAGCTATGACTTTGCACTGCAGTCTGTGCGGCCTGTGTTTGACCGACACCGTGTTCTCCCTTTATACATCCCTTCGTATGTACCCCTATAAATCTCTCACATCCCTTATGATTCTTATATAACCCTCTTTATCTCACACGTTCGTTATTATATATCTTTACATACATATCTCACACATTCCTTATTATTCGTAACTAACCCTATGTATCGTGCACATTCCTTATTTTTCAATCATTCAATCAACGTGGTTTTAGAAGTAGCCTTCAGTTGAGCCGAACCCCCAGGAAGGCCATTCTCTTCAGCAGTTTGTATTGTAGAGCCTGTTGTGATTCTGGCAGGATGTTTGCACAGTAGAGAGTAATGTGTGACTTTGTTTGGCTTGTAGGCTAACAGAGTGAGTTTGTTCTCAGACGTCAGGTGTTGAAGGAGCTTGTAACTATGGTGAGGTCCCATTGGCTGCAGTCGCTTCCT
>OMKQ01054963.1:0-11660 GCA_900302335.1 Phycis phycis | reverse complement strand
TTTCCCCCCCCCCCAGCTCTACAGAGATAGACGACATGCTACGGAAGTCAACCAATCTTCTGCTGACAAGAACACTCAGTGGCTGTTTGCAAAACCTCATCAAGAAACCACACATTGGGCTAACTGAGGTAGGAGCGCCTTCACCATCATGGTTCATCTGGTTTTACCTGACTGAAGGGACCAATGAGTAGCATCAAGCCTTACTCCTCCTTTGATGTGGATTTATTTGTTTATTGTCAGGGACAATACAGGAGACATTATTGCACGTTTAAAAACATGACACAGATGTACTATGTTTATGGTTTTTAGCCAAGGCCAGTTTGCCCCCCCTGTCCCTGGATAAGCTCTTCGACCTGCAAAATAACAAGAATAGATGAGCCTTCCTCTCATCTATTCATAAAGAGATATGAATATGTATGAATAAGAAAGGAATATGTTGCACATTGCTGTCTCTGCATGGTGGGTTACTTCTGATCTAGGGGAAGACCTTGTCTTTAGCCCCTCATGTCCATGTCTCCCTTCAGCTGGTCCAGATCATTATCAATACCACCCACCTAGAGCAAGCCTGCAGGTACCTCGAGGAGTTCATCACCAACATCACCAACGTGTCCCCCGAGACGGTGCACACCACCAGACTCTATGGCTTGTCTACCTTCAAGGTACCGCACAGAACCTGCACACACGTACACATCCAATACACATCCCCTGACGGCCAACACATTGACTTCCGTTGTTCTTACGTAGAGGGTCATTGCTACCATGAGTAGTGGTTGGTCTCCTGAGTGTGCCACAGTGTAGCTTTGTCTGTACAGTCAATTCTGTCCAAAGGTCTCTGAGGGTCTTTGTGTCCACCATTGTTTGCAGGACGCCCGTCATGCGGCTGAGGGGGAGATCTACACCAAACTGAACCAGAAGATCGACGAGTTCATCCAGCTGGCGGACTACGAGTGGTGCATGGCCGAGTCGGACGGCCGCGCCTCCGGATACCTCATGGACCTCATCAACTTCCTCCGCTCCACCTTCCAGGTGTTCACACATCTGCCGGTGAGTTCGCCGTTCAGCCTGTTGCCATCCTCTGTATGGTGAGTTAGCCTGTTACCATCCTCTGTATGGTGAGTTAGCCGTTCAGCCTGCTATCATCCTCTGTATGGTGAGTTAGCCGTTCAGCCTGTTGCCATCCTCTGTATGGTGAGTTAGCCTGTTACCATCCTCTGTATGGTGAGTTAGCCGTTCAGCCTGCTATCATCCTCTGTATGGTGAGTTAGCCGTTCAGCCTGTTACCATCCTCTGTATGGTGAGTTAGCCTGTTGCCATCCTCTGTATGGTGAGTTAGCCGTTCAGCCTGTTACCATCTTCTGTATTTCTCGTCCATTGTTTTAGTTTTTGTGATGCTGGGGATGTTCCCAAAATATATATGTTTTTGCCCATCTTTTCTTTTAAACACTGTGCCCCACACCTTCAATGGAGATGTTTTTACACCATGGTGTTACTTTAAGCTGCTGATAGCTCTGGGTAAAACAAGTAATCATGCTTTCATTGGTGTTGTTCTGCTTAATAGTTAATGCTCATGTACTATAAAGTTCTGATGGCTATTTAAGGTATTTATATGAACTTTATTATTCCAAGATGAAACAAGGGGTATGGCATATTCTGTAAATCTGCATGTGGTGCATCATGGTACATGCTGTTTAGCTGTACTGTTACATACAATAATGAATACATATGAACTTGTTTAGATATTTAGGCTATTTTTAAATATCCTCCACTCAATTGTACATTTATTTTTATAAAAAAATAAGTATAAAAATAAGTATTTTTATTAAAAAAAAGTAAAAAATGAGTAAAATAACCTTTACTCTACAGTTGCCGCTCACAACAAATCTTAAATTCCTTATGTTTCCTATGTTGTAGATTAAGATAAGTAGCTCTATACATAGTGGTTATGGTGATTTTACGGTCCAATTGTATTCCTATTCCATTACCTAATAATGTTTGTGATTTAATTGCAATATGATTTAATTGTAGGTCACATTTAAGGGTAGATCCTAATGTTATTTTAAGGGTCGATGATGCTTATCAAGGAATCCTGAACCTCAAAACAAACGGGCACAGAGGTTCTGCACCAGACCATTGAGAACACAAAACATGTATGAATGGAATATCAACAGGAGTGTGTTTGCTTACTGACCTTTGTTAAATGCGCGCAGAACAGCATTGATTCCAATAGTTCGATCAGAACATACCAGAATGTGTCATAAGAAATATGATTGGAAAGAAAAGAGCATGCTTTGGCCTAGCCAATAACCTTGACCCTGCTCCCAAACAGTCAGAACTGCATGCCTTCTGTAATGTTTCCAACTGCTCCTACCCCACTTTCCTCCTGTTTTTATACTTTGCTAAAGACTAACCAAACAGTACAATCAAACCGTAGAAACGTCCAGTTTTTCCAACCTCTGGATCTGATTGGCTCAAAGTACTGATGCCATTTGGCGTCATTTTGAACTACTCTGGACGTCTTCCCCACGGCTCTTATTCTTTAAGATATACCTACAAATTATTTTGGACAAAACGCTGCTTTTACTTGATTTGTTATGATTTTCTCATTTGATTTACTAAAAAGCTATTGATTCTGACCAATGCATGAACAGATCTCTGAATATCTACATCCTCTTGTCTATTTATTTCCATACTTCTGTTTCTTCTTCTCCTCCCTCCCTCCCTGACCCCTCCTTCATTCTTGTGTTGTGTTTGTATGGGTTGGTTTGGGGCGGGTCCCTGCCCAGAGTAACAACAATGACCATGCGTCTATGTCGGTGAGTACCCTGCCTGGCCGCCACACCCCTAACGCTACGCTGCTGCTGCCGCCATCACAGACCCGGGGGACGCGGAGCGCATGCCTGCTCTGGTCAGCTAGCGTGACGATCATCCTGAACCTCCCTTCACTCCATCAGTCAGGCTGAGCGTTCTGTCTGTCTCAGAGACCGCTTTTTGGAGAATAGGCGGGGTTGTGTCCACCTAAACCAATCAAGGCGCGGATACCGAGACTGAAAGTGACGTTGTACTGTTGTTGGTGTTGAGACGATCTTTCTTGACGTTTTTCAATAGCAGAATCCATAGACGACCATAGAATACCTTAAAGCAGGGGTGTCAAACTCATTCCATGGAGGGCCAGGCCGCTGCATGTTTTAGATGTTTCTCTACTCCAACACACCTGATTCTAATGATCAGATCATCATCAAGCTCTGTAGAAGCCTGATAACGATCCATTCATTAGAATCAGGTGTGTTGGAGCAGAGAAACATCTAAAACATGCAGGGACACCGGCCCTCCAGGATGGGGTTTGACATCTGTGCCTTAAAGGGACCACAATCCTCCCACAAGTTATGTTGTTGATTAGCCGTTACAAGCCATTTCACAATATGCCCTCATGACATCATCTGTGGGAGCGCCCACTAGATGTAGGATAGATAGACCAGCCTCGCTCAAACATGTTTATAGTGGATGGGGATTCAGGTAACTAGTCATCGCTCCATCATAGACACGTGATGCTGTGTTCACAACACCAGGCCAGTTAGTCAGGGCTTCACCTGTCCAGACCAGACTAGTCAAGGAGATAATGGCTGATGAGGTGTGGCTGTGTTTGAGTAGTGTTGTGTCTACTTTGGACAAGGGGTTTTTCGCTGTCAGTGAGGACTTCCCTGTCTTGATCAACATCTCCGCGTAATTTGAACCCACAATGCACCGTTACACTGCATGTCACAAATCGGTTTCCTCGAATGCCAACCAAGACTTGTGTTTGTGTTGGACCGTGGTTCAGATGTTTGCTGAGAGTGGGTTCAAATAAATACTTAGAATAGTGTGAAAGCACTAGTTGGTTGATGTGATGGAAATCTTAAACCGTAACTTAAAGAGTCTGTGTGAGAACTGGGCCTGCCGGTGTGAACCAAAAGTGGCCCTCGTGCACTATGGCGATCGGTCGCCTCACATACTTCTGACATTTTGAAGTTCCGCGAGCAGGGATTGTGCAGAGAAGGACTGCAAACTGCAACCATAACTGTCCATGCTCCAATGACCCCTCAGGGCAACTATACTGTAGATTCCACTTGTCCACAATGGGCTAAATAGTGTTGGTTAATCAAAGTCATTTCATTTCATTTAACTTACGTTAGTTAAAAATCTGAAATCTGTCAATATGCAATAATATAAGGAACCAGATTTGGCGCACCATTGTATTTTCAGTTGGGCTTCAGCTACTCGAGGTGGCTGCTTACATTGCTGACATTGTACTTATATAATGTATTATTATGGAGTGTTGAACTAGGTTTCATTTTTTGTTAACAACTATCTTTCTGAACTATCAATGCCTGAAATCAACTTTGAATTCAAACTATATTCCTAGTTTGGAAGTGGTTTAGCAAAAATCTAAGGGAATTAAAATATATGATTTTAAGTTTATTGTCTTGGGAGTCCATGTGTCTTTGGCTGAATCTAAGGACCTTTACAGCAATGCCATAGTCAACAGTATGGATTGCATACAATTTTTTATTCCATTGCTTTCATTTAACTGTAGATTGGTATCCATGAATGTGTGGGACTAGACTTGGTAAATCAGTCTCTTCAAGGCATCATTTAAATGAATGAACTGAGGACTTGTTGAGGCTTCTTGTTCTGTTCGTCAGAATTCATATTCTTTAGTTGTTGGGACAACATAGCTCATGTCATTCTTTGCTGACTTTGATTAGAATGGATTTCGGCAGTGTAATGGATCTTTTATTTTCGTTATTTGCAGTTGAATTAGTCACCTTGCCGTTTTATATTTATTTATATTGTATTGTTCCTTCTGCTTTTCTACTACATTTTTGTTATTATTGTGCCTACTGTTTTTTCCCAACAGTAGCACTTTAGCAATATTAACTTATATTAACTAACCAGAATAATCAGGGCTGGGTGCTTATCAGTATTTAACATCTTTACATATAAACAATTGTGCTTAAAATTATGGCACAGTTGTAAATGCTTCATAAACCTAAAATGTGTTCTTCTGAAAAATATACATCTTAAAGCTACAATATGCAAAAATTTTGTTTTTGAAATGTGCTCTAAAACTCATTTTATCTAAAAGTCATTTTGACGATAAATGCTGCATGGATCTAGATTAATTGCTCCAAACCTACTGCAATGTCGGGAAATCTTAGTTTTTCCAGCGAGCCTTAGTTTTGGAGGAGGGGGTGGAGTTTGGCAAGAGTAGCAGAGGGAGAGCTCGACATGTTGACCGGGGCTAGCTTGCCTTAACAAATATTGCATATTGTACCCTTAAGCTAGGAGACGTTTTTATTAAAGGTCCAGTGTGTAGAATTTAGTAGAGTAGAACGCAGTGGCCAGATGAGGAGTATAACATTCAGAAGTATGTTTTAATGAATGTATAATTTAATGAAAATAAGAATTGTTGTGTTTATTACCTTAGTGTGAGCCATTTATAACTACATGAGGAGCGGGTCCTCTATCAAGGAGGCCACCATGTTGTTCTACATTAGCCCAGTATGGAGAGTTGTAAGAAGGAGTGGGCCATGCTATCGCTACGTTCGCATGGCTACAACCTATTTGTGATCCCTTTTTAGTACCGTTGTGTGGCAGCATTATAAGCAATGTTGTACATGAAGTGGCCCACACACCGTGGCGTTAGACGACGTGTCCTCGAACCAGCAACCACTGCACAGACAGAGTGCCATACATTCACACACCGTGACATGATATTTAAGTGTCCTAGAAGCTCCACCCTCGGTCGGACGCAGACATCAACCTCTGCACAGGCGGTAAACTAGTGTGCTGTGGATGCAACAAGAGGACTGTGTGAGAAACCTAAAAGGCTGTTACCTCCACCGTGTCCAACAACGTGTACAGTGTCCATGGTGACCCTGACAAAGATACCCGAGTGTGATTGGTTAAACTGATGTATTCACAGGCTTACACACTGCAAGTACCTACTGGCACCTTAGACAATACAGGTCAGTACAGGCCACCATAGTATTTGAAAAGGGGGGGGGGGTTCAGTTGGTTGCAATCTGAAACCTCACCGCTAGAGTTCACCTCAGTTTGACACACCGGACCTTTAAGTTACACTCTCATGGGATCTGTTTGTCATAGGAGTGTGTGTTTGAGAACGAAATACAAGGTTTGATTGACAGAAATGTGAGTGATTACATAATGGTTTTGATTAACTGTCATACAGCTCATGTACGACTTCTGAACAATGCATTTTATTAAAAAAATAAAAACACAAACTCCAGGTTTTGTACTGACCCTGCTGGAAGGAATGGATAGCCTTGATTTTATCCGCCATTAATGAGCAAATATTTCCATTGGTTGGGTAGGTTGAGATTAAGATATATTCAATCAACAAACATGTCGAGAACTCTGGAAATGGTTCTGTGCCCGGTGAATCAACGTGTGTTTACACTCATCTCATGAAATATTTACACCATCGTTCCATGTTTTATTTACGATGAAAATGAAATCCTTTATTTTATGTTGGTGAAAAGAAAGTTTGGGTGTGAAAGTAACCTTGGCCATGTCATGCCTGGATGTGACTGTTTATGCACGTCTTGGTGTCGTTGTCTTCCTTGGTGGTCTTCTGTGTGTGTTTCTGTTGCAAGTCAAACTTAACATGAGTACTACTACTACATACCCATTCACGTCAAGTCATTACATCATGAATATACTTGAAGTGAGCCCCAACGCTGTGGTCAGTGCCGTGGAAGTCCCAAAGTGAATTAGTTTCATGCCACCAGGAGTGTGCAAAAGGCCGAGAAGCCCTGATTGAATTGAAGGCATGGTGCTCCCGGCCCCTGCAGTGGGGATCACTTTGAGTATTCTGCCATACCTGGTTCTGATGCCTCAAGGAATCTGTGATGTTGTACAGAAGCTCATCCTGAAGTAGCAGCCATGTAAACAACCCCAGACACTGTAAGGTGACATTTAATGATGTCCAAAGACACACATTCACACTTTTGTGTTTGTGCAGGTTTTTGTGTTTGTTAGAATATCAAAAATATCAAAAGCAGACTTGCTTGTTTCTACTGGTCAATAAAAGGTAATTTTGCCTGATGTATTGAAACCTTTTTGACTCACAAATTATAGTTTCCAGTGGAATTGAAAGGATGGGGATTTCTTGATTTCTTCAAATGATGAAGTCAAATCCATATTCTAATGGTTGCAAGAAATTGCTAATCTTCCATCTCTCTTTCCCCTCGCTGTCCTTCACGTGCCCTGCCTCTGTTTAAACCCCCTACACCTCCTTTTCCATGTCCATCCTATTCCCTCCTGCGTTGCTCCAACCCCTGCAGGGCAAAGTGGCACAGACGGCGTGCATGTCCGCCTGCAAGCATCTGTCCACGTCGCTGCTGCAGATGTTGATGGACACCGAACTCAAGCAGATCAGCATGGGCGCCGTTCAGCAGTTCAACCTGGACGTCATCCAGTGTGAACGTGAGTGCTTCTTAGTTTACAATGTGATGCAATCTCCACATCCACAGGGTTGTAATCCTGTGTCTGTAGTATGGGAGTAGTAGTATGGGAGTAGTAGTATGGGAGTAGGGTAAGTATGGGACAATTAAGGTGCAATTAATGCTGACTAGTGGTTTGAATTCAAAAACCAATGAAGTGACCAATGAAGATTATAAAGAACTACCTTCAAATTCTAAACTTCAAAGAAATCAATTTCAATTTCCCAATAGATTTAATGCCACTATTATGCCACTATTATACACCACTTTATAGAACTGCCCGCTACATTCAGGCTCTGTTTGCTTTGTGTTGTTCATACAGTATAATTATATTTAGTTTTTAGGTTGCAATACAAATATTAACCAAAATTGTATTTTGTATTAAACTTTATAACCAATGATTCGTAGCTTAACAAAGTATCACAAAGTTGGTGTGGGTTGTAACCATGGGGATTGCATCTCCCCACTCTTCTGCAAACTCTCAACCCAAAATATATTTTTTAATGTTGGTGTTCAAATCCTGCTGAAACACAGGGTTAACTTACACTTCATAAAAAAGTCTGAACATCAACTGTCTCTCTTTTCTCTTCTCGATCTTCTATTTTACCCTCTTGCTCACTGGTTTTACACACAAAGACTCACACACACACACACGCCTGTTTGGTTTAAAGTGGTTCCATCTTATGTCTGATGTATTGCATGACACCACGTCGGGCAGTGACTTCTGGTTGAACCTTTGCTGGTATGTAAAGAGCTCCTGTGACAGACAGAGAGGCAGAACGACCCTCCCAAACTAATGTATCATCAATGTTGGCCCACACAAGGAAAAACTCTTCTCTGTTGAGTTGTCAACTGCTCAACTCTTAAGAAGAAATGATTCAGCTTGGTTTAGTGTTAAAAATAATTAAATGGTCGCTCCGTTAGTGGCTGTCCAACATTTCAAAATATAATTGAAAGTTCAGCTTACATTTAACTTCTTGAGTCTTGCGGTATTGTTTGTCACAGCGCTACACTTTCAAAGGTTGGAGATAGGAGTGAACATTGCACATTTATAATTATCGAAAGTATCAAATACAACAAAAACATTATCCAAATGACATGTAGCGACACTTGTCTACAAGCTAAATTTGAATAATCATGACAAACTGTAATTTGTATGAGGTTAAGCTCAAAGTAGACCAGTATCACTTTGCTATGTTCCCCATAAGCCATTGTGTGGCGTAGCTGCTGTCAAAAGAGTTGACAGCAGCTAGCTACTAGCTAGCCTCTAGTGATAAAACAAATGGTACTTGTTCTGATGACTCCATTTTAAAAATGTTGACAGCAGCGAGTGCAGGTGACATGTCATCTCATCGGTTTGAGCTGACATTCAGCTAAACAGGTTTTACACAGGAAGGATGCTTGGCAGTTGACGACACGTCAAACTTGTCCAAGTTACTATTGTGGTATTTGGGTTCAATAGAAATCAAGATACCTAGAAGCCTGAGTACTTAGAGGATTTTGATCTTCAAAGATAGAGCTATTTCACTACCATTAAAGGTGCCACATGTAAGATTTGTCCAACTTATTCACACTCCAAACAAATAGGGGGCAGCATATTATCAGGAGGTTGCAGCCACTTTCTGTTGTAATCTGTCCGGTTTGAACCTCGTTTCAACGCAGTACAACAAACCAATAACTAACTGAGCAAACATATTAACACTGTCAGTGATGTTGTACAAGTAGCTACCTTCATAAGCTATCACCACATAGCCGTTTACCATTGACTTACCAGGTTAGAAGAAAAGTTCAGCATCAAAATGAATTTGTTTCCTCGCCAAGAGCTGTCCCCAGCGGTGGAAAGTAACGGCAATGTTAACGATTTGTTTAGCTTCTATTCTATATCTATGATATTATGTTAGCCATCAAAGAGGCGACAATACGGCCTCTGGTCAGCACTACTCTCATGCTCTCACGTTGGACTGAGGGCAGACACTGCAGGACAGTGACCTCTTGTGGGGCAAACAGTATCACGACATCCTACGTGCCGGGGTTTACTTACTTAACTTAACATCTCTGCAACAAACTACATCGACGACATAATGTCAAAACGGTTATTTCTTCACATTCTGTTGTTAATTCCCCAAACTAACAATCTTACATGTTGCAACTTTAACCAAAATGTGAAAAGACTGCAGTATCACGCTTGAGCACCAGGGGAGGAGTGGCTGAGCAGAGCAGAGTAGAATGCGTGAGGGTGAATGGAGCTCAATGCTATGAAATGTGATTGTATGTCCATTTCAGATGTGTATGTATCATTGCTTGGTATGGTGAAAACACCACAAAGCCATTTCCCCCAGTTGTAGTCTTTTAGCCAACATAGCCATGCTAGCATCTGAAGATTGTAGTAATAAACTACCCATACGTGACTTTCTTGAATATAACCTAATAAATGGGACACTTGGTGTTGCCACCATCAGACAATCAAAACATATGTTTTATATAGCACTGGTTTTCTGGGGAAACTCTATTCACGCTCATTCACTTTGCTGACGCTCACCCCCCCTCCCCCCCCTGGTGTTTGCTTCATACATTCAGCCCTTTGGAAAAGCTCTTTACTGGGCAATCTGTACTGGTATCAATGGCTCAAACACATGTAGCCTCATAGCCTTTAAGACAGTTCACGTTTACATTGAGGGCATTTAGCAGACACTTTTATCCAAAGTGACTTACTATAAGTATATTTGTCAGAACATTTCATTGCTGCTAATACAGTAAGCAAGTCACCAGAACAAGTTTCAAGCATTTCAATTGCTAGATTAACCATTGCTAGTATACAACATCAACAAAGTATGTAGACAGACAGGTAAGTGCCAAGTTACAAAGAGCAATTATAAAGTGCCAAGACGTACAACATACAGGAGCACAAGGGTAGGTTTTTTGTTGTTGTTGTCGTAGTTTTTTTTGGGGGGGGGGTAGGTAGAGGATGGATGTTATGTGGTGAACTCATGTTCACCACAGATACACCACAGATCACCACTGACCAGATGCACTACTAGCCAGCAGTGTTGGCTTGTTGCCGTCTTTCAGTGAGGGCAAGCCAAAGACGTACAAACATGAAATGACATGTTGAAATGTTGGGCATTCCACTGCTGACTAGTTGGCAATGTCACTGCACTGCTTATGAAGGAGCAAATTTTCCATTGAAATGTTTCTCAAGAGATGCACAGACAGAATAATATGTCTCAATGGCATGCGTGAATCTCTTTGTGAACGCCTCATTGGTGTGATCTTCCCTCCAGCACTATCTAGGTAGAAGCTGTTGGTATGTGAGTGGGTGCATGTGTGTTCATGTGTATGTTCAAGTCTTCTAGGTCAGCTAGAGTTCAGTAGAGGGATAATTATCCCAAGGAAGCTTTGTGGGATTTATTTTAGGTTTCTCTGAGTTGGTACTTTAAAACTGTTAACTACAAACAGCTTTGTACCTTAATATATTCAAGCAGTGCAAACAATGTCAACAATTTTAGTATTTTTACTCTCTTTATATATACAGCTAAAAGAACGCTGATAATACACTGATAATAATTTAGTAATGTGATCATTTAAATGAAACATATTTATGAGTGCTTTATTTATGTTCTTCTTGTTACACAAATTGCTTTTTCCTCCACCAATTTAGTATTTGTAAGAACAAATGCACACTATCTATTCAAACGCAGTTTGTGTGCAAAAGAGAAAGTTTGTTGTTCCCATTTCCAAATGGATACTGGTTCCTGTAATATTTCAAATATTCATTTTATATTTGAACTGTGAAACAGTTTTGGAATATGTATGAAGGTTCAGATGAATCTCTACATTGCAGTCTCAACTTCTTCATATGATGAAAATAACATGTTCAACAATATCAGATTTGTTTACTACTATTATTATTATTATTATTATTATTATTATTATTACTAGTAGTAGTAGTAGTAGTAGTAGTAATTAGTAATTAGTGATATTGTCTTACATGATAATGGAACATTTTCTAAAAACTAATTGTTTGTTTTTTCCCCTGTAGTGTTTGCTAGCTCTGAGCCAGTCCCCGGTTTCCAAGGAGATACTCTTCAACTGGCCTTTATTGACCTGAGACAGGTAACTGGCTTCAACTCAAATCTCTTGTCAGCCATACTTTACAAC
>OMKQ01054944.1:5437-20543 GCA_900302335.1 Phycis phycis | reverse complement strand
GCATACATTTCTTTTAAATGGGTGTTGGTTTTTGAGGCAGACTGCAATGACTCAACCACCACCAGAGCATACAGGCTTAGTCCACTCTAACAATGTGAAACTCATGTTCACGCTTCATGCTCGTGTGTTGGACAGCTAGCTTGCACTGACATTAACTAGGCTGCAAGTGACGGATGCACCTTCTGAGTAGTTTACACTGCCAACGGGACGGATACATTTTGTGTCGGAAATACAAGCTTAGGCGTTAAGGGAGTCCCTATGTATGTGAATGATGCTATGCACGTCAGACGCCGACACTGTTTTGAATATTCGCCCATCAGCTAGAACATTGCGCGCAATGTTCTAGCAATGTTCTAGCAATGAATCGAAAATGGTCTTTTAACACATGTGACGTGCCGTCACTTTCAACGGCAACGCCCGCATGTTTCGGTGTAGCCCTGGTCTAATACTGCGAAAGGATTTGACAGTTGGAATGTTCCAACTGAATGAAGTGACATACAAAGTTTGATAGCTTCGGCGTTCTTGGCTAGCATCACAGAGTCGCAAAAAAACACATTTGATATTAATTTATTTTTTTTGTTGTTTGTTTCGGCTTTTCGTCTGTTGACTTCAAGGGGGCAGAAAAGCCGCAGGGTTTAAGATTAAACCTCAAGTGAGTGCAACGGAATTGCGGTTGTCTCTTTGAGATTCCCTTAAAATGCACCGCAGTTTCATTATGCTAACCAGCATCGTTTGTCAAATCCTCAGTTCCCTGCAATATTGGGCTCAGACATCCGCGACATGACAGTGTGTAAGCGAAGGATGGGTGGAGGCGGAGGCTTTGAATTGCAGACAGAGATTATGTTGTGTCTGTCTTTTCCTTTAGCATTAGGCACATTCCTATCTATACATCTTGTACCATCTCAGTAAAATGTCATTTATGAAATGACATACTATATACCAAAATGGATGCATTGTTGATTTTATGTACTGGAATGTACAGAAGAACATCACCTCCAGGTATAATTAAGTCTTTTATAGCTAGATTCTGATTGAGAAAGGTAAAGGGGCATTTAGCAGACTCTTTTGTCCAAAGTGACTTACAATCAGTACATTTGTGGGGTGCGACATATGGACAGTTGGAGGATCAAGGGGATCGAACCGATGACCCGCTCTGTTCACCCGCTCTACCTGCTGAGCTACTGCCGCCAGGCACCAAAGGTGAAGAAATAGTGGTCTTATAAACAGAGCAAGAAATATGGATTAGGAAAGTGAAAGTTTCCCCAGCCACCGTAAATGTTTCCATCCACCAATTCCATCACATCAATGTCAAATATTTGTTTTGTCCTGGTTCTGCTTTTTTGTGTATCCCGAGTATAGCATGCATCACAGCCTTTAAATAAATGTTTAAATATATACTTCTCCTTTAAATACATTGTGGTGAGTAGTCTACATGGAAGGAGGAGATGTATCTCCATAAGTCATAAACAAAGTCATTTTAGTTTGACCATTGCAGCTTTACTTTGAAAAGACAGTACTTAATCACATTTGAAAATGTAATCTATTACATAATATTTCGATCCAAACTTACCCTGTTTTTTCTACAGGAATCTAAGTTGTGTTCATGTCTGTGAGAGAGAGAGAGAGAGAGAGAGAGAGAGAGAGAGAGAGAGAGAGATCAGGGAGTATCACAGGAACTACGACCGCTCTTTGATGTAGCGTTATTTGTCTTGGTCCGACTGCACCCAAGATGAGATTCCCCAGAGGAAGGACATTACTAGTGTTCGTCTTCATCGTCATCTTTGTCCCACAAAATAATCCATACGAAGACAGAAGTAATTGCATGTGGTCAGACAGGGTGAAAAGCCAGATGAAAAGGGTCTGGGTTTGATCCCCAATATCTGCAGTCTGCAGGCATCCTTGAGCAAGATGCCCTCTATCCCCTACCTGCTCCTTAATGACCCATATCTGAAATCTCTGCAAGTCACTTGTGTGTGAAGTCGTGAGTAATTATTGAACAGCATAGTGGGTGCTTGGGTCAAATCCCACCATGCCCAATGGTGTTCGGAAACCCTTCGCGTTTAGGAAGTAAGATGGTTGTTCAGGATGACATTATGTTTAATAAACAACCAAGAGAAAGAGACAGTGCACGTGGGCGAGAGAGAGAGATTAGCTTAGAGTTCAGAGACTTTAAACTGCAAACTGCAATATGGCAATATCTCTTCTATGGTCTATTGGCAAGTCAGATCGTTCGAAAAATGGATGTTTGCACTTTGCATTTCATCATGTCTTCTACTTGATTTCAACATAGCACAGGACAGGAAGCCTTCTGTGACCACTTCCTCCATTGTGGAACAGCAGCCGTTGCGGTGAGGGGGAGGGGTGTCGATTCTATTCAAAAGCCTTACTTTTTTGTTTGTTTGCATTGTTACTAGCTGCAACATGAGGGCATGTGAGACGAACAACATACACGCATAATACAATAAACAAGAGCATGTTAAATGCAGTGTGCATGGTCCGAGTCAGTACAAAAATGTGGCACAAGGTCCAGTAAGTGGTTGAAAACTGTTCTGTACATTACAGAAATAGCAAAACAACGATAAGGAGTTGAATAGTCTGATGGAGGTGGGGACAAAAGCCGATATGGCACACTTGGTTCTGACTGGTAAGGGACTTGTATCTGCATGCAAAGAGAAGGTGGTCGTAATGGTGGTTCAGAGTGTGTGCTGTCTGAGGCTATGTGAGGTCCAATGGTTTTGACGCATATGCAGGTGATCTTATTGAGGGGTAGGATGTTGAACGTAGTTGATCATTGATCGCAGTAATGATGATTATGGACTAAATGAAACAGTGGGACGGATTGGTGGAACTGGAGCTTCCAGAGTTTCCCTTGGAAAAAGAGGCGTAGTTGACGTTTTTCTCACTGCTGGGTTTGAAGGTGAGTCTGTGGGGAATGGTGGTTCCCAGATATTGATATGCCTCCATCTTAATACTCAGTATTCTGGACATTGACTTCCAGTGGTGGGAGGACAGATTGTTTGCGCCAAATTATTTGCACTTGGTCTTCGATGCATTGAGGTCCAGGTGTTTGCCCCCTGTCGATCTCGGCTTGTAGCTGCCACCTTCAAGTTGGTAGTGTCCAGAATGACATCTGAGTACTGGATGTCTGTCAAAACCACATTGGTGTATGTGTATGAGAGTCATTTGATCGTCCTGATCGGAAAGTGGCACCAACCAAAATGTCCTGTTGCACAGGAAGTGACATTATTGACGGCATGTCATGGAATAAGAATAACCCAAAAAAGGTGCTGCTGTTATTAAAAGCTAGGTCATGCCATATGGAAGGTCTTTCACCATAGAAGCTGGAAACTGGCAAAACAGTATTGCAGGTGTCTTGTGATAAAGCCGTTCATGGCTTGGTATCCTGGCCTGTGAACTTCTGCTTGCTCAGCGTGTCACTCAGTGGGAGCTCAGTAGGAGCTATTTAAAAAATCCCTGCAACACACACACACACACACAACCCCAAACATACACTCAAGACATAACCACAGGCTCCACTGCTCGATGTTGAAAAAATATTGTTCGACTGTAAGAAATGGTATGAAAGAGCTGATCACCATACAAGTTAACAGTGTAGAGCCCTCCCTGGAACAGAAGCTGCCACATTCGTCTTCATAAAAAGTGACAAGAAATGGAATCCTGTGTTTCATTAAACCTGTCCAAATATTTTCACCTTGCCCCTCTGGTGTGGGAATTACTAATGGTGAATCCAAATGGCTAAAGAGAGGGAGAGAGAGCAAGAGATAGAGACAGACAGAGAGAGAGAGAGAAAGAGAGAGAGAGAGAGAGAGAGAGAGAGAGAGAGAGAGAGAGAGAGAGAGAGAGAGAGAGAGAGAGAAAGAGAGAGAGAGAGAGAGATGAGTATTAAAGCCAAGTAGAAGTAATGACAATCATTAGTGATCAAGACCAACAACCAATCAGAGACAGCGATCGATTCTAACAACATGCGGCTGAATTCTCCTTCCATCCACATCCAGAGTTGGTTAGTCAGCCTGGGGGAAAGCAGCTGAGTGAGGGTTTGGGGCATGGATGTTCCAGTCTGACCACAACAGATGAGCGCAGCAGTAATGTTGACATGGTTTATTCTAAATCTGGCCAACCGACAACCCACCGCAGACCCCCAGACATCCTTGTTCAAATCAACACAACATTGTTTTTGAAGAAGACCCAAAGCCAAACCCAAGTGGGCAAAGGTGTAGACACGGTTTCTTTTTCAGCTTTTTGATAACAGTTGATCGTTTTCTTTGAACCAATTCATGAGATGGTTCTGATTCTGAAAAGGTTGAAAAATATCAAAGATGTTTCTGAATCGATCTGAATATTTTCTCATTTGTAAAGCGTTTTCGGTTTGACTCTTGAGGAAGCAGGATATTTCTATATCTCTATATTATACTTCAGGAACTGTATCAGCACTTTCTTCATACGAGTTCTGACATGTTTTTCATAATGATGGTGGACACAAAATTCTTTGATAACTGCTGGTTGCTGCTGAACATACATTTATTGAAGCTAATCGATCAACTGACTGCTAGCTTGAACTTTATGTATCTCGGGGGGTGGGGGGGGAACACAAATAATCAATCCCAACGAGCTTTAGGCTATCGCTGATAGTTTTCTGGTGCCGGGAGTTTAAGCATACCAACGTGTTGAACAGTGTTGTGTAAGAGTTGTGCTTGGATATTCCTTGGAGGAATGGCGAGACTGAACACGCTAAGAGGACGCCTCTAGTTCTGCATACCGCGCACCGCTCCCCTCCCTCGATCTCTAGAGGTTGAGCAACGCCACGAAGCCCAAGGATACGCTTTACTTCTGCAAATATCTGATCCACAAATGATATCCCGCAGCACGAAAGAACATAATGATTAGCTGTTTTTTGTTGTGTCTACCACTAGTGGTCACTGGTGGTACACTTCACTTCTGCAAATATCTGATCCTCAAATAATATCCCACGGCCGAAAGAGCATCTAATCATAATTATCTGTTGCGTCAATCACTAGTGTTCAAGTGCTGTGCTTTGATGGACAAACTTTGTTAACACTTTACAATAAGGGCACAAGATTGCCCTAAATAATGCTGTAATAAGCATTAATTGATAATTAACCCTTGTAAATCATTTTGAAATAATACCTTAGTTAACATGAACACTGTAAGTAAACTTAACACAATTTTTAAAAGATTACTAGACCATGTATTAACAGTTGGTTAACTGTTAGTTAATTAGTACTACTTATTACTTAGTTACATCTTATTACTGCATTAACTAATGTTAATTAATGGTTAATGGGTAATCTAATTGCAAAGTGTTACCAAAACATTTTGATTGAGGTAGCTTATTGTTTTTTTTTTCTAGTAATGGCCATTTAGCTGCTGCAATGCAGGAATTTACCAATTTAAAGTTTCAAAATTGGTTATCACTTGGCTTAGAATACATTCAATACACACAATTATTATTATTATTACACAATTCTCTGAAGGCATAGAAAACTAGAAGTATACACATGTGGTTGTGGTTGTATATTGGTATGCTTTGTGTGTGATGGTTGTATGTATCTATGTGTCTTGGTTTCTGTTCTCAGATGGATGACATTGACGCCATGTTCAGCAACCTGCTGGGGGAGATGGACCTCCTCTCACAGGTGAGTCCAGCTAACTTTATCTAAAGAGCACTTTATTACTATAACGATGTCGAAGGGATTCATGAACCCCCACCCCCCTAAATCTAAGCCCTTCAAAGGACAAGAAAAAAATCTAAACCAAAACCGAGTAGGACGAGAAAGAATCCTTGAGAAGGAAATTTCAGGTGAAGCTAACTCCAGGCATGGCTTGGAGTGCTATAGGTGCCCTGTGAAATAAAAGCGCAGCAAAGGTTGTAAAAAATAAATAAATTGGCATGACATTATACCGGCGAGTTGGTGTGTGTCACTAAAGCTCTGAAATGGAAAGGCAGGAAATATTTTTTGAATGTCAGGAAAGTGTTTCATTCTGAAAGCGAGCTTGGACCATATGAAATCCATTGATGTCTTTTACAACAACACTCACAGACAGCCTATAAAAACAGTTTTCTTTTGTATTTCTTTTGTTTTTTTACGGACAGCTGGGTCTTTGACCCTCGCCAGTTGGATTTATTTGTGTTTTAGTGTTTACCTTTCGCACCAGAAAGCAACAGATTCATCCACCACCTTCAGTTCAAAAGACCATTTTGGAGTAATTTGTTGATATTAAGATGCCACATGTGATAGGCTGGCTAGAATTTGAGGTTGTCGATGCCACGCAGCAGATTCCATTTGTTGTTGTGTGGTCGATAGTTTAAGAGAGATAAAAACGGCAAAACCGTTTCACTTCCACAATTTGTTGCTTCGATTTCGTAATCCAGGATTTTTTTTAAATCTAATTAATATCTCTAGACTCTAGACTCTCTAGACTAAATCTCCAGACACCTCTTTTGCCCATCGTTGAACCCCGTGTGGGGTCCCAGAGCCACAGGTTGAGAAACACACATTTTGCTGTTTCCACGTCAATTAGAATCACATCTCATGCCTAAGACTAGGCAATAACATGTTTTTTGATAAGGCCCCGGTCCTTCCTCTTCTTCTAATAGCATGTCTAGGGGTTCGGCCAGACGAAGACCACTCTAAATCTGTCCGTCCATCACAGACACGCTTTAACTTGGCTGGCGTGACACCACAGCAGGGAGAATCCGCCATGTGGTCATTTTCCAACTGTAAATAACCCTCTCTTTTAAGAAAACTGGTCAAATGGCAAATATATACATGCCGGAAAGACTCCCAAGTCAAAGCCTGACACTCCCCCACCCCCACCCCCCTGAGAAAAGAAAGTCCTCTTTGATGTTGTTCTCCCAGCAGCCAGTCGTGTTAAATCATTTCCATGTTGCCTGGCAGACTTTCTTATTGAACATAGTCCACTCGTGTTGCGCACTGAAAGCCAGATGCCATGTAAACATCACAACAGCCTCTTACGTAACAAATGGGTCACATTCTTTTATACTGGAGTAGGTTGTGGAACCTATCACCTGACAATTTGTTTCTGCAAATGTCTTGAATCTGTCTTTACTTACAGAGGAGTGGTGTTCATCATCATCTTTTTTTCACTCTCTCTTTGTCTCTCTTTCAGAGTCTTGGGGTGGAGAATGAACCCCCAAATACATTACCCAATCCGCACCAAGAACTCAACTTCTCCCCAGGCTTCACTGACCTGAATGGTGACCCACTGTGTATTCTTATCAACAGACTGTACATAGATTATTTGACATACATGTCTGTGTAGTGTTTTTATCTTAACATAGTCGAACATGCTACTGCAAGGGTAGTTTAGCTGCAAGGGTATGTTTATCGCTTCTTAGCAGCAGCCACAGAGGCAGGGCTATGTTTCATCAATTACTGGGAAAATTACAGTAATTAGAATCAAAGAGCGTAACAAGGCTGAAGGCTTCTTTTCATTTGAGAATCAATTCGGCTACTGTGCTCTGGGTTCACATAGAGATTGAGGTGTCTTTAATTTAACTGGCATGGACTGGGTGGAGCCGTTCTATAGCGAGACGTCAGTGTCCGGCTCTATCACTGACTGAGCTGTCATTTAAAGCATCAGACGCATGTTTTAGATTAAGATGCGGATATACTGTATACTCACACTTAACCAGTTATTCTTTGTTTAAAGGGTCCCTATTTTACCACCAGGTGTGATGTTCATTAGCCATTACAAGCATCCTCCCAGATATATAATGATTACTTCAGCCTACGTAGGTTGATCTATTCATTAAAACTCCCACTTCTGATGTGACTATAGGGTAGATTTTGAAATGGCTCAATATAAACAACACACCTGGTGGTAAAATGTGGGCCCTTTACATTTAGGGCCTTTTTTTAGGGCATTTCTTTAATTTTTTTTGTGTTTCTAAACAACACCCCTTTATGTTTTAATTCACCAGCGTCTCTCCATGAACTGGAGGACAATGACTTGGACGAAATCATGGCCGACTTAATGGCCGACCTGAACGCCACCGAGGAGAAGTTAGCCGCCGCTAGCCAACCTTCCCCGGCCGCCCTCCCGCCGGCTCCCCAGGGCCTGAGTTCCTACAATGTCGGCAACCTCCCTTCCCCCGTCTCGCCGCAGGGCGACGTCAGCACCCCTTCCTCTTCCTCGCAGTCCCCGCAGCCCCCGCCGCAGAACGCCAAGCCCTCCATGGTGAGTGGATAATGCCACGGAGACGAAGGCGGGTCGCGTCGACGGCGGTTCAGTGTGCAGAATGGTCACTGTGCAGGGCATGCAAGGGTCATCCCTGGCAAGACAACCGGTCGTAGCTACACAAGCAGTAGTGATAATACATGTCCGTGCATTGGTGTTTCCTGGCCGTGCTTTCATTTCTAACACATAAAGAGGTGATTTATTGAATGCGCGCATATAGTCGTTTGGTAATAAATAAGCAGTAAATAACTACGGCGGCAGTAGAATTTGCAGCGGTAGCCATGGTAACATGGCTAATATACATGTCAAAGGTTGACCACTCAGTTGGCCACGGTAGTGAACGTTTGGTTAACCATTAACCATTCAACGGAGACGAGTGGACACGCTCAGCAGCCGATGCAAACTTTTAAGCATTCCTTAATTAAAACTTATCTACCACTTAAATTCACAACCAATATACAAAACACAACAAATCATGCAGGCAAACTGAAATAGTTTAAAAGCTCAATTTCTCACTAGTGTTTCATTGCTGTTCTTCGAAAGACCCTGCAAGCTGCACGGTCGTCTGCTGCAGTCGCAGGAGCAGAAGGGAAACCCGGCGCCCGAGATCAAACGGCAGGCGCCCGGGACAGGAAGCACAAAGAGAATCAATGGGGCCGGGCCGCCGGTGCGATGACGCGCGGACGGGTTGGGGAGTCGACCCGTTAGGAAGCTCATTGCTTTAGCAGCCCTCGTGACCTCACCGCGCGAGACAAAAACACCAGCTGCGCTGAGTCGGGAACCCCGGGTGCCGTCTTGGAAAAACCGGAGGGGTGTGCCGGTTCGATTCCCTGACCGATACCTCCTCTAGAAAAAAAAAGCGCCCCAAGTGTTCCAACCCTAACAGTTCTTAGCTAGGTTGTAGAATTTGCTTGATACTGGATTAGAATTTCATGACCATCAGGAATGAGCTGTATTTAGGAAGGGGTGCGTGAATAACTGTTGATGGAAGGATTTGTGTTTCACAAGTTGTGATAACTAACCAAATAATGGCTCTTAATGAATGCAGCCATGAGATGCTGTGACATGGCTACGATTGTTGTCCTACAGGAGGAGATCGAGGCGCAGATCAAGGCAGACAAAATCAAGATGGCCCTCGAGAAACTGAAGGAGGCCAAAGTGAAAAAGGTAAGTCGAGTCGAACCGGTGACCTGGATGGTCTACACGAAGGCCATGAACGCAATCGACATCACACCACCTGGACAGATCTGGAAACATCTGTCAGACTATGCAAACTTTGCAAAGCATCCTATGTCTTGTTCCCATCTCAACTGCCAATAATCTAAATAAAATATGTCTGCTTTTATGGAGGATAGCGTTAGCACAACCATGTCAGGTGTTCCCATGGGATTGAAATATGGACAGCTGCTCATCTTCAAAGAAAGTGCATCAAACTACACATGTGGTTAATAGTAACTTGACATGAAAGTTCATAGCGCTTCAAGTTATGTTCATAGCTTACCTTATCACAGTTTAAAGCTTTAGGCACGTCAAACTCACACATTCTACTTAAACGTTTTAAATAGAAGGATTTGTCGAGAAATCAACGTGAAACACCCAGAGGAGGAAGCGAGTTGCAACAGGAAACAGATATGAGGGTACGAGCTCTTTCACAGGCCAACGTGTTAAAAAGGTTTTGTTGTTTGCAAAAGAGCAATGTTTGACAGAGCAGTGAGCTTTAGAAACGTGAGATACAAGTGTTGGGTTTCAGACATGCAATGTACAATGCAATATGCAATGCAATGCACTCATCTCTAATACCTAATCTTCCCCTATGAGGAGCCATTGGTATATGACTAGATGATTGATATGGAGAAACCTTTAAACCAGATGCCCACTGTCTCACAGAAAAAGCAAGACATGCTAACATATTATTTGAAACATCAAAATCCCTGACTGCGATACCCATCTCCGAAAAAGGCATTTTTATGACATGATGTGAGCGTGGAACTGATCTTATGGATTAACAGTGGATATGTTTCCAGACGACGGGAAGTGCACGTAAGCCAATGAGGAAAGACGTTATTCATGGAGGAAGATGACCTCATTGCTGGGACTTGAAGCACAGTGAATGAGAAATAGATTAAATGAGGACAAAAGGTTGAAGACAATGGAAGTTCGAAGTTGGATGAAACAGACCAACATTTGTGGCATTTGTGGATCTCAGTAGTAGCATGATCTGCGCTTACAAGACAGTGTTGCCATCGTAAACATTTCAGATTATATTACATATTTATTCATCTTAGAAAATTACAGTTTGAAAAACCAGTCGTCAACTGACAAGAAACGCAAAACCAATGAAACATCAGAGTAAAACTACACCAACACAAAATCCAAGCTAGGGTAAGCTAAAATGGAAACCCACGTTGTTTCGGCAGTTGGTGGTGAAGGTGCTGATGAATGACGGCAGTTCTAAAACTCTGATGGTGGACGAGAGGCAGAACGTGCGAAATGTTCTCGACAACCTCTTCGAGAAGACACACTGCGACTGCAACGTTGACTGGTGCCTGTACGAGACCAACCCGGACCTGAATCTGGGTGAGTTAATGACAGTCAGTCAGTTAGTTAAAAGATTTTTTTTGTGATTTAGTGTGCGTGTGTGTGTGGTCACACCACTAGCCCTTGCTGTATCAAACTTGATGAATTGAGGGAAATCCAGTAATTGGGATTGCACAACATGCTTGCATACACATAAATACATACAAGTAAACAGTTGGTTGGACTTTGGGGTGATATTTTGTGTATGTATATTTTTTGTATCTTGAATTTGTCAACAAACCCATGCATACTATTTCTCTGCCTCCCCTTTCAAGCACAAACACACACACACACACACACACACACACACGATTATGACACACAAGATGATGGACTATGTTTTCATCTGCCTGATGACAGACTTGTTACAGCAGGCTCACAATGAACCATTGATTGAACCCCCAGCGCTCTCTCTCTCTCTCTCTCTCTCTCTCTCTCTCTCTCTCTCTCTCTCTCTCTATCTCATTTTCCTGCCCCATTGCCCCCCTTCTCCATCCCTCATTTTCTCACTGTCATACACACACACACACACACATGCACACACGCACAGCAGACAGGTGGCTTTCGTTGTCCGTATGAGATATCACCGGCCGTCCGGTAAAGATTTAAAAATGTTTCAATGTAATAAAGAGTTTACGGAGCCAGCAAGACAAAAGCAGAGGAAACAGTTGTTTGTCGTCATTTGCTCAACACACACTGTGCCTATTATTAAACCAAATGATACCCTGAAGAGAGCTCCTTGCTCGCTGTCTGAGGGACTAATTCCCTGGTGTAGTCACTCTGGTAAAACCCACTCACTCCACTGTCTCTGTCTGACTCAACGACCATGCAACTAAGCTACATCGAGACTGACTAACTCAGAAACTGGCCTAGCTTCTTCTCGCTAATGTTAAAAAATAGAATTAGGCGTTTTCCATGATTAAATGAGTCAGTGTGTTATGTCATCGCGGCGATACAGATGTGCTATCTATTCTAAACATGAAGTCATGCGAACCCTTTGCTTTTGATTCAAATGTCTGTCTGCATTGGCATATTTACCTTGTACTTTGTGCTTTCACTTTACATTTGGCTTGTCTTTTGATTGGCCATTGTGTTTGACGGACGCTCTGCATATGTAACATCTTCACACACACGACAAATCAGAGCTGGGTTACAGAACCGAGCTGTTGCCACGTTAAAGAGAGAGAGAGAGAGAGAGAGAGAGAGAGAGCTTAGACGCCTCCATGTGTTGAACATCCCCAGAGCCCCAACACCATATGGTCCTTGTAGTTCAAAAGGCGCACTGTGCTAATAACTCGCGGCAGGAGCAAAGTCACACCAGAGTTTTAGCGACGGTTATAGTCGCACTATGATGTGGAACCCCTGGCAACAATTTTGTTGATACCAGGTCTTTGGCGCGGTCTGTAAACTGTAATTGTGAACTGTTTGGCCAAAGGCTTAAATAGGCGGGTGCGTTCCAGAGCCACCTAGCATGCGTAGTCCTCTCTTGGAAGCGTTTGATGCTATTTTTAGGTTTTTACGGGGTACGGGGGACATCTATTTTACAAAGCTCTTTTTAGTCAATACACTTAAGTTGTTAAGGATCACCACGTAGAGGATCCGTTTTATTGGCCAAATTTGCTCTACACATGCAAGGAATTTGACTCCGGGCACTCTCCAGTTATTCAATACAGACGTAAATAACATGGAAATGCAACATAAAGACAGAAGTGTTTGTGATTTGAATAAGTGCAGGTGCTGGGGAGGGAAAGTTGTGGAATCGTTGGAAACAAAGCAGCAGAAATGTGATCTTGCCATCGATATTAAATCAAATTCTAGATTTTTGTTCCAGGTGGTGCTCTGGTGACTTAGCGAGATAAGAAGCCCAAGTTGTACAACAAAGTAATGTTGAATCAAGTGTAATACAGTGTTGACCGCCACCAAAGTCCTGGCAAAATATCTGTTAGAGGGGGCCCAAAGTTATTTTGGCAGCTGATCTGTCTGTAAAATTGAAAATGTTATGTTGTTTATTTTGCCGGTCAGAACGTGGATTTGAGGACCATGAAAACCTGGTGGAGCCTCTCTCTGCTTGGACCAGGGACAGCGAGAACAAGGTCCACTTTAAAGAGAGGGCCGACAAATATGAAGTCTTCAAAAACCCTCAGGTGAGCGTCCATAGTGAAAGAGTCTTCAGCGTTAAATAAACAATGGAAAAATGTGTCTCTGCACTGCTTCACTTTGTTGAGAATGCCAGGCTCTATGAATATGAATGTGGGACATGCTCAGCTCCCGGCATAACCCCATGCATTGGAACTGATATACCAATTGACAACCAGTCTGCATACTGGACTTTGTTATGCTCAATCTATTTGTGATGTCACAAATTGCACTCCTAATCCAAAATTCAGATTTCAGGGGTTAATACAGAGAACGATAAGTCTCCCGGGGTAAGTCTCACGCAAGGGGAAATTTGAGTTAAATTGTTCAGATAATTCTGAGAGTTCCGAAAATTAGTTTGTTTGATTTGAAAGTTCACAGAGTGATGTTCTGCTCTGTGTGCGTGTGTGTGTGTATGTGTTAACACAAATCTATCTTCACATTTATTTAAATCTCCAGCCACATCTGGTCGTTGCCTCACTCAGTCTGAATTATGGGATGTCCCGGCCTGTGCGATGTATAACCCCTCTTATCATCATGGTGATATATCAAACAAAATGGCCGCTGCTGAGCGATGGAGAGACATTGTTTGTTGATACAACGGGCCGCTGTATAACCTTGGGATATTGAACAAAACTCAATCTTCTTGGCAAACATGGAAAGACAGTTTCAGAGTGGATGGAAATCAGCATTTTAAAACTTTTAATTCCTGTCTTTCTGTCTGTTTTTATCGTAACAATCGCAAAACAGAGTTCCAGTTGGTTTGGTTTTTTCATAACAATGCCTAGGATAGTTCATATAATCGTAGATGTTTATTTTGGATCATAAGTGCATAATGTCTCATAATCTCAAATTTTTTCTGTGTTTTTACTGCAGAACTTTTATTTGTGGAAGAAAGACAAGCAGACGCTGAAGGACATGAAAGATAGAGATAAAGAGCTATTGATAGAGGTAATAAACACACACACACACACATAATGACACACACAGATACAACACATACACAAAAGAAACACCAGGCACAGTCATCAGTCACATATACGGATGTCAAAAGGCTGTCGCTCTCCGACAAACACACAAACAAACTCTCAGCTTTACACACGGCGAAGCCGATAACGTCCTTCGACGTTATCGCATGACCTCTGACCTCTCCCTGTTTCCCGCCACAGGAGAACTTCTGCGGGACATCCATCATGGTGCCGGACCTGGAGGGGGCGCTCTATCTGCGGGAGGACGGCAAGAAGTCATGGAAGCAGAAACTCTTCCTCCTCAGAGCCTCTGGGATTTACAACGCCCCCAAGGGAAAGAGCAAGGTCAGGGGTCACCGGAGGTCACCAGAGACCCGAGCAATAAAAATGAACCCCTCCATCAGAGTATCAAACTCACACTGGCATCCCTTTATGCCGTTGTATTGTCGACAGAAACGGCTGCACCAGAGAGACTTCATATATCTGTTTTGTTTCGCCGCAATTTAGTGCGACAGTAAATAGCCATCATACATTAATGGCATTTATTAGGCGTTACAAACCCTCCTTTGAGCCAATGTTTGAATCAAATTCACATTTAGACATTTGCTGTTGAGTTATTTAGCAGATACTGCAAGTGAGGCTGAGAGAAAAAGGCATACAGTCAAGATTGGAATAGCTGCAAAAAAAACTGCAGTAAAAAAAAAAGTGGGCCGAGAATTAGCAATAGGAATCAGAAAAAGATCATACCTAAAAGAAAGGTCTGGGGGGCTTTTATTTTGTCATAAGACCACAAAGGCCCAGGTCTGTAGTTTCTCTCTTTAATAAACTCCCCCACTGTTTCTTCCCCGACCTTGCTGAACATGAGCTGCGCTGCCTCACAGCTGCCAGCTGGCTGTATACAGTCTGTTCACTTAACTCCCTATCTGAAATCTCCCCCTGCGCTTTTACCCTGAAACAAGCCATTCATGAAGGTACGCACCAGGTTCTGGTACCGCCACCACGACACTCTGTCTCTTTAGACGTCAGATCGTATGTCTGCCGGTCAAGGGCTGGCTGTAAAGTGGGAGCTGGCTCGATCTTTCAAAGGTGTGTAACTTTAAAGAGGAATCGATACTCTTGGATTCTGACCCACCGTCGCAAACGTTTAAAATGTGTATGTGTGTGTAACGTGACTCTCCCCCCCC
>OMKQ01054932.1:0-10499 GCA_900302335.1 Phycis phycis | reverse complement strand
GAGGAAGCACGGTGATGGAGGGGAGAGTTTATGAGGAACGAGGAGAGGCGATGGCGCATACACACAGATGTGTTCATCTGGATTTACAAGCTTTTTGGTAAAAAGAAAACTAACAAGAAATACTATCGGGATATTCCTAAATGTATACTTTACTTAGAGGGTGAAATATTTGACATTTTCGCTGTGCTGCTGCAGCTGAGCAGACTGGACATCGAAACCTGCGGGTCTTTTTAAACCTTTACTGTATCTATAGCTAGGTTTTTTTGTACATTGAATGTTGAAAATGTTAAATCTTATATAGAATGCATTATGCCCTATTCAACCTTTTTTCTATACAATCAATAAATCTGATGATTAAATAATCATTGTGTGTGTGTGTGTGTGTGTTAAGAGTTAAGTAGGATGACCCACCAATATAGGGACAGACAGCACGAGCAAGGTTTCTCTTATTGCTGTACAGCCAATGAGGCTCCGCGTGGAAGACGGTGAGCTGCGGACCGACATGCAGTTCGCAGCAGTACCGTATCCTGCATCTGATGCAGGAGTCCTTCCCGTAGAGGCCTGCTGCCGGGAAGCACCCGGACACCGCAGGTATGCAGGGTACAAGTCCACCTGGTAAACAGGACCTGGTGGAAAATGGACAACAGTTCAACTCATTGAAATACTTTGCAGCATATAGGTGAACTGATTCAAAATGAGATCTCTCTCTCTCTCTCTCTCTGTCTCTCTCTCACTCACCCACTTGCATGCATGCGCGGATTTGGTGAGCAAATCTTTCTCTGTCTTTCTCACTATCCTTGCAGCCAATATTTAATTCTGCATCATCTTAATACATTTCATTGTGTCTCATCTGATTATCAGCTTACATAACCAAACCTGTTCATCACTGTATGCCTATAAAGAACAGCCAAACACAGCAAGCCGTAGACTCCATAAAGTCTGAGGAGTGGGTCGATATAGAGACAAGCTATAGACTTGGAGGATTACTGGTGAGAGGGGATTGAGTAGGCCTATGCATAGGCCCAGACAGCAGGTATAGGCCGTCTCGCGTGCAGCCGGGGGGCAGTCTGCACATTGGCAGAAGCTCATCGTTCTTCCTCGTTCACTCCTCACAGGGCCACGGCCGGGGAGCACATAGAGACTCAAATGCAGAAACCATCCTTTTCATTGTAGCACTAAGTGGTGCTAGTAATTCATTTGGTGGGCAATATCAACCATTTTTACCTGGATGGCTTCACCCGCAGCAAACACCGCGTTTACTTGGAAGCACCGAGCCAAGAGAGGCTTACAGAATGTCGAATTACAAAAAAGGGTCAAAGCCCAAACTCTGCCGGTAAGTACGATTCACCAATATTGTATTTGACGCCATTGTGCTTGCAGCCCTGTGGAAGCCGCACTGTGGACAACCACTGCATCGAGTCCTTTCTCCATCATAGAGCAAGTAGGCCCGAACGTACAAGTAAATTCTAAGAGCTAATTGTCCCTTCTCTGACAAAAATCAACCAACTTTCTAGAGAGGCAAACATAGTTAAACCAATTCTCTACACCCCGAGGCTGCTGGTGCTGAGGAGTGGACAGCTCTAGAAGAAAAGTGTTCCCTGCTTTTTCCTGGAGTCACGTTCTACATTTCTGTTTACACACATGGTCTTGTACATGGGCCAATCTATGTATGGCTGGAGGGGGTTTCATGTTTTTAATTAATATTGGACCAATTCATTTACCTAGTGATGATTAGTCTTTCGTTCTCTTTCGGTCTCTTTTGCGCTTTGCCATTTCCCTCTATGTCGACGTGTCAAGCCCACAAGTGCGGTAGCCAGCCAGGGACATGAGACTTTCCCCGCTCCTGCCTGCCACCTCCCGCCCAGGGCAGCTCCCTGGTCTAGGAGAGAGACCGTGATGTTCTCAATCTATATTGATGACACGAACAACTTCTCTCGTTCAAAGTACTTCAAGTTAACTCAACACCATACAAGCATATCGATCCTCTACTGTCGGAGCCTTCATTACAGCAGACCACACCTTGGTAGTATGTCACTTCATGACAAAACTGTCACTCGGTTGCGTCTCACAGCCTGTGACATTGCGGAGGCCACCCCTGTTGAGAACTTTGCGTTGGGAAGGTGAGCCCCAACCTTTGGTACCGCTGCACCTCCCGTGCAGGTTCTGGCCTCGAGGTTTCCACCACCAGGTCCAGAGGGCTCATAGAGCTGCTCCTCCCATTGGATCCCCTACAGACCTGTCTCACCAATGTGAGTCCACAAACCAGGCTGAGAACTGGCTAGGTTCTGTGGGCTCCCCCGCCAACCAAGTGCTGATCTTTGAACACTAATCCCAGGTGCGTGCAATGACACTTCCCAGGCCTGGCGCCGCGGGGTGACTTTAGGAGATGGAGCATCAAGTCAATGTCACATATTGACCTAAAGAGCTTCTCAACCACAGACATTTTTACTTACTTAACCATTTTCTATGAAAATGACGCCTCGTCCTCTGCTGATGTTATTGGGGGCGGTTCTCCCCTGAAGTTTGTTCTTTTTGACTCAGAGCAAACTTAACAGTGTAAGTAGCCACAGGTCTTGCTCGCATCAGCATTACACTCGATGGACGGTGTATAGGGGTGATTTGGGCAACGCACTATTGGGAGAAAGAGGATTTGTTTTCTGACCAATTCCAAAGATCCTTAAATATTCCTCTCTCAACAGTCTCTGCCAATTCTATCACAGCAAAAGTAGTTATCAGTGTTCTAGACATATTATCTGTCATTGTCCAATCAGAATCGTCAGATTCAAGTCATGTTTCAAATGGTCCCGCCTCTCTGGGCGATTTCATTGACGTGGAAAATCGCCCAAGAGTTCTCCCATTGACTCTCATGTTAAAACTTTATTTTTCGGAAAATGACCCTCCTATACATTTTGAATGAGGATTTTGGGACTCGCCCTTTAACGCGCTTGCGTCATACGTAACGCAAGCACGTTACCGAACCGACACATCCTCAACCGGCTAATCCTGAGTGTGAAGGTTTGCGGAGTGTTCGAGTTAGCTTTGCGAGGCAAGGATGAGACGGAGGGCTCCACCAACCCAGGTATTTTTCTTGGATTGGTGGACTTTGTGGCACAGTTAGACGTTTTTGATGAGTATGTTGTAAAGGTTGTGAAAGCTCTTGATCCTCTTAATCCTTGGTCAGTTATAAAGCCCAAACCCATTAAATAATTGACAGAAAATTCAAATTCTTTGAAACTGGAGCCTTTATTGGTCCTTCTGAACAAACTAAAAAAAAATCAATCACAATGCTCAAAGATTCTTTTTTTTCTTGAACAAAAAATACACAAACAAATCCAAATCCTACAAATCCAACAAAAACAATACAGCAATGGATAGCATAGTATTTCTGTTATTTTTACTCATTTTGAGTGATGGTAGTCTTGAAAACAGTTTCTGTCCTTGTTCAGACAAAGATGCGCTCTGCATTTCTCACGGTACACATGGGCAAAGTGGCCTATGCAGTGCTTGCATCTCTGACGGGTTTCCTATGTTGGGAAATGATGAAGGCCATCCTTTCTCACATCAGGGGGCAGCTCAGGGGTTTTCCTCTTCCGGGGAGGGGTTGGCGTTGCTGCTGGAGAGGACAGTGGTCTGCCACACTTTTTGACCTATCCTGTGCTTGTGAAGGCGGTGCCAACAGAAGCCTGAAACCTTCGAAGGGGCAGGGCTTTCTGCTTGGGCTGCAGTTTCTCCAGGTCTCTTCTGTAGCATTGATTACTGCCACTGTAACGGTGTGCCACCAAATGTAGATGTACCATCTTCGGGATCTGAAGTTGAACTTGTACAGTGCAGATAGCATATCAAGAAGGTCAACGCCTCCCATTAACCTGTTGTATGTGTCAACAATGGCTGGTCTGGGAACCATTATGTAGGTTTTGGCTTTCCGATCCCAACGTTTCACATTGCCCAGTGGTTCAACACCAACAAAAGAAGAGAGCAGGTTCACAGCTTTGTTGTCATACCACCTCACAATGATGTTTTCTTCCTGATTTACTCTGAAATCCAGAGACCCCCTTCCCTTTGTCTTCAGTTCTTTCTCATCCATCAGTTTGCAGTTCTTCACCCTATTCATTCAGACTGTCCCTATGTAGTAGATTCCTCTTTGTTTCAAATGCTCAACAAATGGAACTGATGTAAAGACGTTGTCAGCAAAAACTTTGTGATTTTTTTCTTGCTGGAAGGGTTGAGGCCATTTTCAGGACATCTCCTGTAGCACCAACATCAGATTTCTCTTTGTCTGTCTTCTCCCCCTTGGCACACGTCAAAGTCATGGAGATAGCCATTTTGGCCGGCACGTCCTATGGAAGATATTAACCAAGTTAAAGCGAGTATAATGACTGGGTTGTCCATGTAAAGCATGAACTAAGTGTGGAAAGAAACAGAGGCGCACTCATAAATACTTCCCTATGTTCACCCCTAGGTTCACCCCCTGGTTCACCCCTTGTTATCTCTGAGGTGTCCACTTCACTGCTTAGAAGTGGCCACAACATGCATGGGGAAGATGGGCTGTTTAAACGATATGTGGAGATGGGCTCCAACAGTAAAGGGATGAAGGGACGTTTCTGTATGGTATGGAATGTTTAAGGTGATGGCATCATGTTTGGAAAACAGGACAAAAAGGCTCAGGCTTTGTGTTGCTTCGCTGCAAGTGATAATAAAGTCTTGATCATTCAAACTATGGCCTTCCCGAAACCTCTTACTTTTGTTATGGTATATGTATATGTGTATTTGGTATGTGCGTTAGCCACCACAGTCCCCACATCTTGAACCCCCACTCGTGAGGTTTTCCTGGCATGTAGCATCGTAGATGTGATTTTCCTTTGAAAGGCACCATGATTTCATCAACAGCGTGACATTCTTCAGGAGGTATGCAAATAAATCGTTGGCATAGTTTCTCTAACCATGGCCTGAGTTTCCACACTTCATCCTTTTTTGCATCCTCAGACACATTGAGGTTGTCATGAAAGTGAATCAGCATCAGCAAATTCATGGAATCAACCCCGTGACATCACATCACACACTGGGGGTTACCTTGTCTCCATCTCCCAGTAAGCTGGTACGTTGGGCATCTGCCCCCATGTGCATGTACATACCCAGAATTTGCTCAATTTCTTGGGCATTTGTATTCACTGACTTTCCATTTTTCTTTGTTTCTTCTGCAATTTCCTGTAGCATTTCCTCAGTCACAAAATCTTTGAAATACATATATGGTGTCCAGTCCTCTTCAGAGTCTTCCTCAACACATTCCACAAACTCAACAGATGGAGGTTCAAAATGTTTTCTTCTCCGATACTCCTTCTTTTTCACTTTGCCCCTTGCCGACTGCTTTGGTGTTGTGTCCTCTTCTGGGCCTTCATCATCATCACTACTATCTGGTTTTCCCCAATCCTTGCAGTGGGAGTCCATTCCTCATCCTCCTCATCCTCATCCTCATCATCATCTTCCCCGAGCTGCTCCACTTGAATTCCCATCCATAATCATCTTCAGAGCATCTTCAACACTGTATTTTTTTGCCATCTAAAACACACATGCACACAAAAAACTGATTATTGTGTATTTTTTCTTTGAATTGGTCAGTTTTTAGTGAAACTCAGTAAGCAAAACGAAGTTCCTATCAATCATACCATTGCAACACCCAACTAGTCATCAATCATCATGATACAGCAAGTTGCATATCAAATTTTTTGCTCTGAATATACCAAATAATGTCATTTAAACATTTAATTAGTTTACTTGAAAAATAAAAAGACTGTATGTTGCTTGATGTTATTTATAATGCATGAAATACAATAAAATTACAATTGACTGATTTAGAGTTACATGACCTTATACACCCGCTGTATCAAATTTGATGTCATTTTTAACACGGTTTTACTAAACCATAGATTATGAAATATTAAGTAATTTCACGTTGCATCAACCCAGTAACTGTTCCTATTGATGTTTCACAAAAAAATGATATTTTTTCTTATCTTAACCTTTTCAAAATTGGCAACGTTTTTCAGCAAAAACCACGTGTCCAATTCCTGGTTAATGGCAGTCTTGTAGCATGGCTGGAAAGCCCTCTAGTGAGCAGATTACTGCCCCTGGTGGATTATCCGTGTACTGCATGTACATCATTGTATACATCGGGTTTTTCAGGGAAAAAATTGTCACACTGCTCATGTGGAGGGCTCAAAAACTCATGTATCACATATGATACGTTTGGTATGGTGCCCCTGTCTTTATGTGGTTGCTGGACATATCTTGTGTCCTGTTTAGCTATTTTACATCATACAATATTAGATTCATGTAAATAATTAATTGTGGAGCTACACCATTTTTGTTTATGGAGTTGCCATCTAGTGGACACAAGAAGGACTCTGTATGAGTTAATCATCTAACAACAAATTGATACTGTCTTGCTTAAAGCACCTATTGAATGGGTCACCTTAATCATTATCAGAAAAATTGCCCCCCCTGACATTTTCTTTTTCTTCAATGCAACATGAGCTGTGGAAGTTTATGTTGTCTATTCATGTTTGGTAATGATTTGTTATTCAGTTTGATGCGTGACCTTTTACCCCAATAGTTTTGTGAAATAAACCAAATGAAAATGAATATAAAAATAAAATAAAGTCAAAATAAAAAGCAAAAATTACTTTGTTATGTCAGTTAGCAAGCAGTCAGTCGTCATCAGATGCTAATAAGTCATTTAAATACTTCAAATCCAAAACCTGTATTAATTCAGTAATAATATCACATGTGTTTATCAACCTGCACTGCGCCGCCTCTCAAATGAACTACGCTAACCTAGCATGAGGCACGATGGTTCTCATACCAGGAAAACACACAGAACTTCTCAGGGAAGCCTTCACCAAGAGTGACTACTAAATTAGCGCTCATGTTTACATTTAGTCCGTGAGCATAGTGTGCCGTCATAACCTCTGTCTGACAAGGATGCTCTAACGATGAGCGTTCATAATACAATGAGGCAATCAATGGCTGCTATGCTGTCTACAGATAAGGACTGCTTTGAGAGGAAGTGGTTGAACCCCAGGCGGAGACAATGGAATACGCTTCAGAGACCCCATGGGAGTGGTTTGCAATGGTTGCTAATCCTATTGTCAACAGGGTAGGTACATTTTCACATCACACAAAAAGACAGGAGTTGTCCTTGTTTATTGTTAACAGTCCTATGTACCCTCTATAGGTTCATTTTTCTCTCATGTGAGAGTGTTTGGTGTGCAGGAATATTTCTTAGATTGCTCGCCCATTCTTTTTCATTTTGAGAATATGTGGCTAGCTTGGACGTTAGACTGACAAACATCAGTTTCATCACAAACTGCATCTTGCATTTGGATGTGTATTTTTATCAAGTCATGCAGGCCTGCAGGCCTATCGGGTACGATCTGAACTATAAACACTGTTAGGCCTACCAGGTTTAGTAGACATCAGGCAGAAGTCAGCAGACAGAACGTCTGCACGGTTTTTCATTTGAGGGGTTATGCAGGGAAACGCTTTAATTGTTTAATACGAGATCAGGTAAAGTGTGTCCAACACAAGAACACACACAATGAGCTTGTTTTATATGCTCTATTGTAAAATGTAAAAAAAAACAAGTTCCTTTGAGGAATTACATTATAGACTTGGTCGGCTACAATAACAAACAGACTGGATCATAATGATAGAATGTAATCGGAGCCTGTCAGGGACCAAAACAAGCCCTCTTCCAGGACGTCCATTAACGGGCCACGGTTGCCCCAAGGGATTGCATCGCAGTGCGTTCCTCGCGGATTGCGGCTGCAGAGTTCTCGCTCAATGCCGTGTCTCGCGTAATGCTAGCACGTAATGCTAACACGTAATGCTAACACGTAATGCTAACACCGAGGTGCCCACCGGGCCCGTGCTCACCTTTTTTTCTAGATTCGTTTTCAGAATTCGCAGCTGATCTTGTTACATGTTCCGACAAAGTTTTGCTTATTGGGGTTTTCGACATTCGTGTCAATGACCCCGTCTGATTCTCTCTCGACGTTTTTTTTTCTGTGTATAACAGACACGTTTTGGCCCGGCGTCTTGTTTGACCCCAGGCTTACTGTTGATCAATGTGTAAACAGTATCACAAGCACTGCATTCTGTCATCGAAGACACTGTGCTGAAATCAGACCAATGTTATCCATCGTGGACGCAGACACACCGCTCAGCCACGCTTTCATATTGTCCGGACTGTTCTGTTACTGTAATGGACTGTTCTCTGGTTTACCAAAATCTACGAAAAGCCTTTAGCTTGTGCAGCACCCCGCAGCTCGACTACTGACTACAACATTGAACGTTGACTAGAACATTGGAGCATATTAGTCCTATTCCCCGCTGGCCAGATTGAATTTTAAGGTGCTACTGCTTACCTATAAGGCCTTATAGGTAAGCAGTATAGGTCAGCACCATCCCACCTGAAGGACCTTATTATTCCTTACTGTCCTATGTCCTATGTATATTGTCCTATTGTCCTACGGTCTGGGAGCTGGCCTTCATTCAATACCAAAGGTTAAAAAGAAATCAGCAGGAAACAGATTGTTCTCCCATCAAGCGCCCTATCTGTGGAATAGTCTGCCAGCTGTAATCCAGCCGTAAGGAAGCTGCTGAGATATTCAAAGCCATGCTGAAAACCTATATCTTTACTCTTTTGGTTGGCACCTAGGGGTGCCTTCAGCTGCGGTTGCAACTGGGTTTGCAGAGTTTGCCGCTGCTGACAGGCCCGAGATTAGCAGTTGCCTACATGTCTTTTGCGCACCCAGCCCCATTTCATTCATAATTCTGTCTGTTTTAGTGTGTTGCGGTAACTGTCAATGGACTCTCGACCATACTGGTTGAAATAGGTGTGGACCCGCTAAACACCTGTAATACCACTGACGACCAGTGTGATTGTATTGTACACATGATATATAACAAATGGGATACAGATTATTATTGTGCATAGCAATGCACAATCTAGATATCGCTTTTTGTCATATTATTCTTCTTCACACCAAGTTTCACCAAGTCTGAACCTTGAGATTTCATTCAAACTGTATGCTATGTATTTTTAAATTATTCATTTTTGTTGACTTCGTTTTGTTACTTTATACTTTTTGAGATATTTGCGATTAAACATGCAAAAAACTCCCATAGACAACATTGAGCCTTTTGACTCTGCCTACTGACTTGCTCCTTTTGCCTTCGATTTGCTTGCAAAATTCTCCTTTCAGGCACATTTCTCAAATTACAGCCAAGGTAAGTGCTCCTGTTTTGGGTGTTGTAGTCTTTTTGTCGTCAAACTTTAATTTACAATAAAGTTTATAATAAACTTATAATTTCAGTTTTGCAGTTGTAGCTGACTGTAAGTCCGGGTCCATACACCAAGATAGTATGGAAGCCTAAAGGGGTCAAACCAGACCCATTTTAGATGTGCATTTATATTGATTGCCGTTTTTCCTGTCATAATGCAGTTTTTTTCCGGCGTTGTATTTTATCACACCGCTTGTGGTTCAAAACACAATTTTTCCTCATTTTTTTACGATGCTACAGCCAATATATCCTCCTGATAAATGTCCATTCCGGGACGGAGCTCTGGGAGGCCGGGTAAAAAAAAAATCCTTTGAAGTTTACTTTGAAATGCAATGGAGTAAACTTTGTGAAGTACACACGTAGTTGGCAATCGGCATGAAGGACAGACCCTGTCTGACAATAACCCGGACGTGACGACCTCCCAGAGCTCACTGGTGGACCCTCTTCCACCTCCCTTACATGTCTTGCACCAGTTATTTACAAGCCCAATATATTGATAGGCCCATAGAAAATCCTGAAGCCATGAGGTCATTTTACTGAACATGATGTTTTGAATAACCCGCCTTAACATTATAATCATATTTTTGCCATTATAGCCACACAACAGAGTTGGGGAAGGTCAAATGTTTAATGTTTAATCACAACCATTTCATATATTGGCAACATATGCAGGTACAACATCCTAATTCCATGGAAAAGAGCTAAATTTGCAGCTGGTGGTAGAACAGCCTTCAATGCACACCCAGTGGTCCTTTTCTTAGGGCCGGTTGGCAGGAGTCACCTGGCTCCTAGAACTATAAAGGCAGCAGTTGGGACCTGGTGGAAAACAAACAGAGAGGAGCGTGCATCAGTTAACACAAACGTAAGCCATGATGATGAAGAAGTGACTATCAATATCAAGTGAGAAGTGTAGGCCGACTGGGACATATACCTACTGGGCGCTGCCAGGACACTTAAGTCACTTAAGTCCACTTAAGGCACAATTTGTTTGCATTGCAAACCGCCACCGCTGACACATGTGCACTCGTTCCGTCGACCAGCCTGGGGAGCGCAGAGAATGAAATGCACAAAACAAACATTTGATCAAACTGTTCTCAACCTGACATGAAATTAATTGGTTAGGAAATACCAGCAAATTTTACCTTGAAGGTTTCGCC
>OMKQ01054928.1:2500-10000 GCA_900302335.1 Phycis phycis | reverse complement strand
TTTCTCTCTAGATCTGTTGTGGGGAAGAGGCTTCATTTGCATGATCAGGTTGAGACTGCAACGTACGAGCCTACGTATAAGCAGGACGTAGCATTTCTATGAATGATTTGACACGGTGGTACAATCTGGTGGAATCTAATCAGATCAAATTATACTCACTTACTCAGTCTGTACTTTCGGATCGGACATGCAGTCAATGAGGGAAGTTGCAAATGGACAAATGTTCTGCAAAACATTGAGCCCTTCCAAATATTTGATTTCACAACTCCCTCTGAAACAGTGGCTTTGATAAGTGCTTTTGCAGTAGCACCAAAGGGCTTTTTTAGTGTAATTGTGTGTGTCAGTGGGGCAAAGGTGTAAGTAATGCTGATGGATGAAGCACATACACCCCCCACAGACACACACACACACACACACACACACACACACACACACACACGCATGAATGCACCCTTAGGCCCGCACCAACATGCACAACTGCGCACAAATGCGCACAACCCACATGCATACACGCACACACGCACACGCACACACACGCAACCTCACCCACCTGCACTCAAACACCAAGCCTCACCCATGCAGGGTGAGGCTGTGTCTCCAGATTTGGAACAGTTGTGCAACGCGTGATGAACTGCAGTTTGGAGTGGCATGACATGTAATGTAAGAGCAATGGAGTATAGTATGAGAAGATATGAAACAAAAGACGACTCTTCTACGATACAATATCCCCCATGTTGTATGAATGACAATACCAATGAGATCATTGGAGGTAATCATGTGATCATCATGTGACCAGTGATCATAAAACATATAATGAACCAACTGTCAAGTCAAGGCAGACCAGCTCAAATCTGGGTGAACGCTTCCCTTCCTTTTGTTTTGACTAATCATGGGTGTCTGTAAGCGCGAAATTGGCAAAGACTAAACAAAACAAGTGTTTTGTAAAGGCTTCATCGCTGTGTAAGACTGGCCGTTGTAGAAACGCTTCTTAAAATCGCCGCGTGAAATCCTTGTCCACTCGAGTGAAGGACTTTTCCTTTAGTGGGATATCTCTGTAGCGAAACAGGAAACGATGAGGTAACTCCGCCCATTTCAGGTTCTGGTTTCCAGCCCAGACTCTGTGCCTCTCAGAAGTTCAGCTGTAGTAGGACTAGTAGGAAAAGTTGGGTCCCAGATTAGGGTTGATCTGGCGTGTTGCGTTGGTAAGCCATGCATCCCATTCACAATGGAATGACATGAAATATCTCATACACACCCAGTCATCAGACAAGTCTCAATGCAAACTCGTCCAGTCCGAAGAACCAAAGAGGGTTTCTCGCGACTATAGTCCCACATTTTTGAACTTCCATACGCATCAAAATGTTTTCTCTTTCTTTGTTAAGTAACTGCGAGATAAATAAATTGTGCAAACCCTTTGTGTTTGTGTGTGTGTCTGTGCGTGTGTGTGTGTGTGTGTGTGTGTGTGTGTGTGCATGTGCACACTGCCTTCCTAAGAATTAACTACAAGGAACCAAATACATCTTAGAGGGAAGTACACAGTTCATCAACGACATAACATAACATAACATAACACCTCGAATGTGTTAGGGAGCACTAGTTACGGCTTGAGTTTGAAAGACTATCACACAGTAAATTAGAATGACAAAGTAGCTTGCGAGCAGATGTTTACTGTCACGTGTTGCCCGATGTGCCACGCGATACAAATGCACATTCCCGCTCGCAGAGAGCCGTGACGCGGGCCGGTTCTATAAGCAGCTGGCCGCTCTGCCGGCACGTCATCGCTGTGCTGGCACCAGACCAGTGGGGTTTTTAACAGCAGATGATGGACGTTCTGGCGATGGCATACCTACAGCTGCTGACGTCTGACTGGTGATTGCCCACAGAGCGAGCAACGCATCCCCAGATCTTATCTCGTCTACCCGCACGCATCTCAAGTCCTTCACTCCGAGACAGACTGAGACAGTGACGGCCCATCTCGACAACAAAGAAATGGTCAACTATCGGAACTCAGCGCTTCACAAATGTTGAATAATAATAATGGCGTGTTTCTATGATGATGTTACGACGATGTACGTTTCTACTTTGAAGCCTTGGACTTAAAGGGGTCATATTGTTCTTTTTCTGCTTTTCCCTTTCCTTTAGCGTGTTACATCGCTTTCATCCATGTATACCGTCTGCTAAGCTGTAAAGCTCAAAGGCCACGCCAGTCGGCCTTTACGGCCACGATTATGTTACGTGAAGACATCAAGAAGTCCCGCCTCGCGGCTGGTTTGGCGCGCCTTCAAACAAAGATACGGGTCTGGTAGACAAGGGAAGACGCTGCTGTCGTCACTGCCAAGGCAAATCCCCTCACAAAGGGAGTAGGAGTCAGTGGTTAGACGTGTCGTTTGACCGTCCACTTCACTACTTCCTGAACACAGTTCACTGCTGGAGCTTCACACCCTGTAGATTCCCAGTCCTAGATTCTCATTCCATGTCACTTAGCTCTGTAACACGGAGGCCGCTCTCTACACAGCCAACAGTGTAGCTATAGTGTAGCCCCAGAGTTCCCCAGCTGGGGCTGTATTTAACACAAGCATTTTGTGTTGGTGTGTGTACATGTGTTTACATGCGTATGTGTGGTCAAGCAAGAGTTTTTTCCCAAAGTCCAAGAAGGGTGAATGCACCACAAAGTGAACATAGACAGGCCCATTTTTACATTATAAAACATTTGTGTTAAAATCTAAAATATTTGTAATAATTATGAGCACAATTTAAATACATATAAGGAAGGTGGATTTCTTTCTTTAAGAACACAAATCGACAATTTGAGTGCAATGTTTTTCAGATGATATGAACCTGATGGAGCTCATCTCTGAGGTGTTTCAGGACCCAACGGCAGTTGTTGAGGGGTTGAGAACTAAAGTTATTTGGAGAAAAACATGTATTTATTTATAAATTCTCCACTAATTATTTGGGTCCTGTGGTATAATGAAACCTCAATGTTGTATTTTATTTTAGACAGTTCATTCATCTCTTCTGTCCATAGTCAGCTCTAAATGTTGTCCTGCAGCATGTTGGGATTCAAAGACTTGAGGCCTGGATGAGGATGGTGATCTGTGCATGCAGGGGGAACTGGAAGCTGCTTAATTTGTCTTACAACCTAATAAGGAAAATAAGAATGATTTGAAACAAATGCTGTTTCATGATATAGCAAATAATAACTAAAAGACATGTCACTGCATAGCGCAACTATTGATCCAGGAAGCAACACGTGTTTCACTGTCAAACTATTCCAAATGAAATGGTGTTATAATAGATAGATAATATAAAACAGTACCTTTCACATAAAGGATCCTGTACAGAAAAGGGTCACGCAGGACAGCATCACCAAGCACAGGCTGTAGTTATGTAGCAACTCATCACACTAACAGTCGGCTACCTTTTGTATTTATTTGCTGCAGAAGAATTTTGGAAGAAGACATTCTGGCGCAAGTGCCCCGAACTTTGAAGATATGCAATTGGGTCAGTCAATGAACACACAGTTGTGACTGTGGTGTAGAGAAATTACAGTTAGAACATTCCATCTGAAATGTAAGACAGCTACAAGCTACTTACCACTGTGAAAATTGTTGACTGTGTATTGGATTAGTGTTTTGAGGTATTTCTGGCCTCCCTCGTACTGATTTGTGAACTCTGGACTGATTCTATTCATGAATTCAGCCGTCTGCTCTGCGGGGAACAACAACAACAACCTTCACCCTGCACATGTTCTGGTCCAGAGCGGGGAGGGCCTCACTCACAGGCGGTGGGCTGTCACTGCGTTGGTGAGACAGCTAACCAACGTGTTGAGCGCAGCTCTACAGCTGAACACGATCGAACCATTTACCCATTTTTCTATCGATCAATGGGAAACACTATGGATTGCAGATGACTTCTCCCGACCGGATAAAATAATACAACCCAACCAAGTAAAGTCTTTGGGGTAAAGGCAATCTGACACCACTGATGTGACCAAATGTAATGTAGTATACATTATAGTAGGAGTACGTAGACTCTGGATTTCAACATTGTTGGAAGAATGTAGAATGTAACAACTGGGAGAATGTAGGTACACAACTCACCAAAATATGTAACATAGATCTGGTCGTTTTTTAGATATTTGAATGCGGAAATGTTACATCTCATATCTTTAACATATTTTGATATGGTAGAGGTATTCAAATATACCAATTGGCTAAACATTAAAGTAAGCTGTCATGAGTTTGATAAATCAGGCACATTCATCCTCCAAGTTAGCTAATAGTAATAATATAATATATAATAATAATAATATATACCTGTGGCGAGAGAATATCTTTTCTACTTCTATGTATTTACAATTGCATTCAGGACCCAAGTACTTCACAGCAGAGGCTTCAACACACGGAGGCACTTTGGGTTCAGTTATAGACGAGAAGGAGGAATTGTGATGAATGATATCTAGCTAAGAGATCCACTCGCCTTTCAGTCATGGCGTCTCTCCGTCTCTCTCAGTACTCTCCCTCTCCTTCCTATCGCTCTGTGGCTTTCGTTCTCTTTCAATCTCAAATACGGTACGATTTGACGCGCCAACCCAACTGCTGCCTGGATGGCGTGTCCACGTGGAACGCCCTCACGAGGGCTCCTGGTTTGAAACGAGCCACCTGGGTGTAGGCTGAGCTGGCCTCCATGTCGTGTGGGGTTGAGTGACCCCACTCTATCTGAGGAGCCTTCAGAAACCACTCTGACGGATTGGACCGACGCGACGGCGAGGGCTGGGCCGATACACTGATCACACCGGGATCAGCACAGTGGCTGGAAACATTGGGATGGACACCCGGAGAAATGTTGTGATTGTTTGCCCGGCCCGAGTATATGTACACGCATGCAAGTTCTTCGTTGTTATGTTTCACTTCGTGACCGATATTGAAAACAGCCGAACACTCGGTCAGACCGTCGGTTTTGGTGTCACAATGAACCAGGTGGTCACGGTTGACACGCCAACCGAAATAAAGCCACCGTACCGAAAAGAGAACCGACATAATGGGGAATAAGAAGGCTATTGTCTCCAACCCAATCTTTTAACAGACTGCGTGCACCAGCTAGTTATCTTTAATGAGATATCATCTTAACACTTATACATCTCTGGCCTGTCGGCCAGACCGAGGACGTCATATGACCAACAAGTACTTAACTTCACCGCAAAGAATTACAGTGCTTGTCTGGTATGAGTTATGGAGACTGACTGCCAAGTCCAAACCTACTTCACAGTTCCCCGTTGAAAATAAGTGTCTTGACTTGTCTTGGGGAGCAGAAAATGCTGGGTTTACAGGACTTTTTAGCTATTTCCGTTATTATTGCAGTGTTGTCTGGATAAGCAACATTTGGAACATTGAGACAAGAAAAAAAAACCACTATACATTACCATTGATATTGTTTTCTTGTTTTATCTCATGACCAGTTGCTGCCATGATGAGATACGAGTTTAATATATAACTTGTTTTGTTGCTGTTATTCATGCTGAGAGAGATGCAGGAAGAGACATGGGCAGTTGGTTTTAAAACGTTCACCGAGGACATTAATTAAAGTTAAACTAAACTAAAAACACCTGAGAACAGCTGCTGTCCTGCAGGTGATGCCTGCTCTACAACGATGACATCTTGTCTGCGTTGTTTGTTGACAAAACTGAAGTTGGTCAGGGCGGCCCTCAAGGGCCCGTCTGTCGTCCCCCGGGAGACGCACGGTGACCTGTGAACTCCAATCATGCCATAGAACACAACCAACAACCAAGCTCATGCTAGGGAGCTGGCCGGCAACTCTGGGTTTGCTTTATTACAAACTTCAAAGCGCTGGAGGAAGATGTTAAGGAGATCCAAGGAGAGAGGCTGGGGGAGAGGAAGAACCCAAACAAATGAGAAGCAATTTTAGATGATCATGGCGAGCACACACGCACCCGCACGCACGTGCACACACATGCACACGCACACGCACATGCACACACACGACTTGTGCCGGGGAGAGAGAGCCAGTCAAGTGTAAAGTTGTCTGATGTGGAAATACAACAGCTGCCCTTGTGTGTTGGACACACGGGGGGGGGTCCCCCGCCCACCCTGTGTTGACGCTGAGCCCGCCTCGTGTGGTCGCAAGGTCACGAGTTCAGACGTCCTTAAGTCAAGACGTCGGGGAGAAAGGGAGATGGCCATCGTTTCAGAAAGCGGAAGAAGAGTTTTGGTGGGAACCGCGACTCACATTAAAGAGAGAGAGGATTATTTGAGGGGGAAGAGGATGCACACATGGAGAACATTCTTCCACCAGCACCACCCTCATCCAGAGCATGTTGCAGTCTGGCTCGTGTCGTGGCTCAGAGATGCCAAGCACTTCACTGCTCCATCAGAGCTGGAGGGGACAGAGGAGTCCAACATATCATGTGAACGTTCTGGTTCGGACTGCCAAGTGCAAACCTTCAGTATTTCACGTTTGTCCTGCAGATATTCACTCAATTAAAATTAAATATCGGAACTAGCAAGTTCCTCAAGAAATAAATGGTGGCCATTGTCCCAATTGTGTTATTCTGGTCCACTTGTCTCCCCCCCCACCCCCGGGGGGGAGACGTAACTGTCATCTGAAAATGATAACAGCTATACCTGTAGCTATGACTCAAGCTACGAGAAGCTACATGGCTACATAGTGAAGTTTAACATTTGTAATCAAAGTGTTGTGTGTTTGGATCACTGTGTACCAGTTTAAACATTCAACAGTCTCCTTGATGCTCCGACTCACCGCAGGGTTCTGAGCGACTGCTCGAAACAAACCGGTCAACTTTAATCATCACAACTAATACTTGTGGTGTAATCCAGTATTTGTAAGTACACGACTAGCCTCAACAAGTTGTGATGAATGGAAACTGGATCTTAATTCCAGAGACTTGGCTATAACATCATCATCTTAGGGTTGTTTTCTTCCCTACTTGATAATGCCTGCTGCAAGAAACCCCAAGTTACTTTTTACCCAAATGTTGGATTTAGATTTTATTTGATGAATATTTTATCATATTCATTCTGAATATGATAAACAAATAGTGATATATTATTTAGGACATAACTAAAATAATGCTATATTATTAAGGCTTTAACTCAGATAGTGATTCATTATGTAGGATGTAACTAAAATAGTGATAGATTATGTCGGATATAACTCAAATAGATATATATTATTAAGGATTTCACAAAAATAGTGATGCATTATGTAGGACATATCTGAAAAAGGGATATATTATGTAGACTATAACTAAAATAGTGATATGTTATGTAGGCTATAACTCAACTAGTGATACATTATGTAGAATATAACTCAAAGTCTGGACGGGCCTTGCAGCTGAAGAGACTAAACAGGGCAGCGCTCACCACACTGAGCACCGCGTCACCTCAGTGGATCTGAACGATCTCTACATATTCACGCAGAGGCCGGCCGACGCCGTCCGGCCCGCCGTGACCGTCTCCC
>OMKQ01054926.1:0-14282 GCA_900302335.1 Phycis phycis | reverse complement strand
GCCACACACAGAGGGATGTAACACACCTTCGGTTGGGGAGCCCTTCTTGGCACTGACTCCAGCCAGCATGGCCATAGATGACAGCCTACCAATCGCGCGTACAGCATGGCCCGTTTTCTAACACACACACACACACACACACACACACACCCTTTTATCCAAAGTGACTTTTTGGGCCTCTTGCTCTCGGATGCCTAACGGTAGAGAGAGGACATTGAAGAACGAACCGAGAACCTTTCTTCCTTCGGGATTAGATTATCACTTTCTGTCTTCTGCCACTTCCTGCAGAGTATGTACTTCCTATCTACCTGATTTCTGTCACTTCCTGTGGGGGATGTATTTCCTGTCTACCTGCCACTTCCTGCGGAGGATGTACTTCTTCATTCTCTCCTTGGACAGCTTTTTGGCCTTCATAGTGTTGGTGTCCTGCTTCAGCCACGGGTGTTCTACACACTGACCACATGTCAGCCGAGCCCTGGTGGGGGAAAGAGATTAGATGGTTAGGACAACAGCAAACCTAAACAGCCTCTCCCAGAAGAGATCTAAAAGCATCTGCATAATAGTGTCTACAGAATGGCTTTACAGTAGTAGTTACATATCAGTATGAGGAGTGTGTTCCATACCCCCTGACCCACACGTGAAGCACTCACTTCATGTTCTTCTTCAGCAGGCTGGTGATGAAGTCCTTAGCGTCGTCAGAGATCTCGTCGAACGCTTCGTCCTCAAAGTCCCAGGTTGCCGATGTAACGTTGGACAAGGTCTCGTTGTCGTTGTCGCCCATGAAGGGAGAGAGACCACTCACCCTGGAGGGGAGAGAGCTACGTCAACCAACCTGGATTAGGCTAAATTGGTTAGAGGTCGGATTGGTCTAGTCTGGTCAGTTGTAAGGGTTGGGCAGCAGTAGCTCAGTGGGTAGAGTGGGTAGAGCGGGTGGACAGAGTCCACTAACTGTAGGGTCAGGGGTTAGAGGTCAGGGGTAAGGGTTAAGGTTAGGGTTTATTATGGTTATTGCACATTACTCTTTTACTCATGTTATTTATTTGTATATTTGCACTATATACTGTATATTTGCTCTGTTCCAACCTTGTGTTGTAACTACTACACAATAATTTCCCTTCTGATAAATAAAGTCATGTCTTATCTTACAGGATGTTACAGATGACCCCTCACATTAGGGTTAGAGGTCAGGGGTTAGGGTCTGGGGTTAGAGACCAGGGGTTAAGATTAGTATCTTACAAGATGTAACAGATGACTCCTATGCTCCACATGTCTGTAGGATAGCTGATGGCTTCGTAGTTTATGACCTCTGGGGCCACAAACTCGGGGGTCCCGAACAAAACCTTCAGGGTCCCAGCACTCTCTGGGGGAAGGGGGAGAGTAACAGTACTGTAAACTGTGGAAATATCACTACTGTATACAGTAATAGTAGTATTAGTACTGAAGTAGTATACGTATTCAATACTGTAATAGTATTACTAGAGTACTGTGTAGTATTAGTACTGTTTATTGTGGTAGTATTTGCATTACTTTATTATCTATAAGTACTACTATTATACTGTTAGCACACTACTAGCCAGGCTAGCAGACCAAAATGTTATCCAGCCTGGTTAAAATGTAGCTAGCCAGGGTTTCCAATTTCCAACTAATTGCCCTGTTTCTAACTCTATCTATAGTTAAACACAGGGAAAGTAGGTTATAAACAAATGGTATGTATTAATTTGTTCCAATTCCTTATCATTAGGCTATTCATGCTCAGTGAATGTTAGTATTATGATATCTGTAGTTCTGCAGTACCAAGGCGTCGGGCAAGGCCAAAGTCGATGAGTTTGATCTTGCTGCCAGTCTTGTTGACACACATGATGTTCTCAGGTTTGAGGTCCAGGTGGACGATGCCCTGGCTGTGGATGAAGCTCACCCCATCTACGATCTGCAGCATGTACTTAATCACCTCTCTCTCTGTCAGCTCAAAGTCCTCATCAATGATCCTCTCAAACAACTCCCCGCCAGAGATCCTGGTATACATAGATTATATAGGCATACACATTATAGATAACATTACACACTCTATATACAAACAGCTCCCCAACAGAGATCCTGTGTATATTATACATATATAATGCACACAGAATGCACAATATACACACGACTATGTCTAATTGGTATGCGTGTTGTATAGCATAATGTAGTATATACTAATATAGTATCCACCATCATATGACGATTTGTCATTTGTAGGATAGCATGAATTCCTTGTTTGTGCAAATATACTTTACAAATTAAATAATTCTGATTCTGATGAAGGGTAGCATACAGTATAGTATGTCATATAGCAGTATTCGGTGCGTGTACATACATCTCCAGCACCATGACGATGTCTGACTGGTATGTGTGTATTAAAGTATAGCATAGTATAGTATAGTATAGTATAGTATAGTATGGTATGTAAATAGTATAGTGCGTATTTAGAGTGTACTTGCATTTCCAGCACCATGACGATGTCTGATTTGCCCTCAAAGGCGTCGATACATTGTACCAGCTTGGGGTGGTGCAGGCTGTTCATGATGCCAATCTCCTGTCTCACGTTCTCCTTCTCCTTGGCTGAGTACGCCTTGATGAACTTACCTGCCCACGTCTTTCTAGTGGCCTTTTCCACCAGCTTGAAAACCTGGCCAAATTTCCCCCTGGATACACAGATATATGTACATAAATACACCAGCTTAAACGTAATCTATATCAAATCAATATTTGGTGTGACCACCCTATGGCTTCAAAACAGCATCAATTCTCCTAGGTACACTTGCACACAGTTTTTGAAGGAACTTGGCTGGTAGTTTGTTCCTGCAGACATTCATTATTGTACCGCTCTCCAGCCCTTCGGCGAACAAACTGCCTTCTCATTAGTCCAGGCCACCTGCTGCCGTTTCTCTGCACCCCAGTTCATATGTTTTTGTGCATAATTGACTAGGTCTAGGACTACTGCGTCTATGATCCTCAACGTTGCCTGTTTCTTTGTGCTTCCTCAAAAGAGCTTGAACAGCACATCTTGAAACACCAGTCTGCTTTGAAATCTTTGTCTGGGAGAGACCTTGCTGACCTTGCTTTCTTCCATAACCTCACCTTGGTAGCAGAGTTTGGCTGTTCCTCACCCAGTTGTTGTTTCAGTTAATGACTGCGTTTCAACCTACATGTAAAATTGATGATCATTAACTCCTGTCTGGTACAATTCATACACCTGATTATTACCCTACACAATCCCTGACTTTGTGCAAGTGTATCTATAAGAAATTATGCTGGTTTGAAGGCATAGCATTTTGTTAATTGATAAAAATAAACAATTGTTATTTATATTTTTGACAACATTCTATATATATAGAGTATATATATATATAGCACCTGGTCAAATTAATACAAACACACACAACATATGGAGATGTGTGGTTCTTACGTTCCCAGTCTCTCCTCCACATCGTATAGTTCCTTGACCTTCACGTCCACTCTGATGCTCACGTCTCGATAGTCAGGATCCTTCTCTGAGTCTGGAACATGGTGAGGTCAAAGATCACTTTTTCTTACGTCAGTACAATTATTATTAATGTCATGTTGGTTCTGTTATGTTGAGATAATTTTTTGTGATGCTGGGCTGTGTTTAGGTTATGTTTAGGTTATGCTGGGTTGCGTGTAGGTGGCGCTAGGTTGTGTTTGGCTGGTTCTGGGTTGTGTTTTTGTGGCAGTGAGGGTTCTGTCTGGATGGGTGTTGGCTGTGTTTAGGTGATGCTGGATTGTAATTGGGTTGTGCAGGGCTGGGTTTGGGTTGTGTTTGAGGATGTTGGGTTGTGTTTGGAAGGTGCTGAATCATTTTGGGGGACTGGGTTGTGTTTGGGTGGTGCTGGCTTGTGTTTAGGTAGTGCTGGGCTGTGTTTGGGTGATCCAGGTTTGTAAAGTTGGTGGTACTGGTGGAGCTAATGGAGGATAGCAGAGGGTGGTGGCATAGCTCAGTTAGTAGAGCTGGTTGTCTAATAACCGGAAGGTTGGCAGTTCGATCCCCACCTCCAACTGTCCACATGCCAAACCCCACAAATGTATGTCAAATGTACTGATTGTCACTTTGGACAAAAGCGTCTGCTAAATGCCCGTAAATGTCAATGTCAGAACCTTCATCCTCCTCTTCAGCCTCGTCTTCGTGGTCATCTGTTGAAGAAAAATAAGTGAGAGACAAAAATATATTATTTTGCCTTTGGCCTTTTCGCAAGGTTGGTTTGTTTCGTTGGTACTATTTAGAATAAAAAGGATACTTTTGGTTTTCTTCTAGTTTAGTCTGATATTGCGCTGCTTGACTCACCCGGCAAAGTAGTGGAAGAAACGTATGCATTGAAAACACATCCTTCTGCCAGCAGTGGATATAGTATTTGCGTAAAATAACTGTCCAAAGGGAATAATGTGATGTTTAATTACAAAGTTTGTGTGTTGGAGTGTTTGGTACTGGTGCGTGAAACAGTAGTATCCTAGGAAATGTCTACCGTAGCTGAGCCCATTTTTTTCTGTACGCATCAACAAATGCCTGTTGAAGCAATCCATAAGTCATTAAGGTTTTGGTTTAGTTTTTACAATTGGGCCGGATTGCGTTATCACACTGACACAAGTGAGACTAATCAAACTGCACTAGAATTTGATCAGAGCTTTGATTAAAACTGACAAAACTGTGTGCGAGTGAAAGTGCCTCTGGGTTATTGTAGTTTATCTTGGTAGAGTTAGTCTAGATTAAACTAGTAGTTCAGATTAGCCTAGTTTAGTTTGGCAGAGTCCAGGTTAAGCCTTAGCTAGGTAAAGATAGATAGGTAAAGTTTAGGTTACCTTTGGTTCGTCAAGTAGAGTCTTGGTTAGTTTAGTTTAGCTTGGTAGAGTCAAGGTTAGTCTAGTTTATTCAGGCAGAGACTATGTTACTCTAGTTTAGTTACTCCTGTTATATTATTCTAAGTTAAACTGGTATTGTTTGTCTAGGTAAATATCGTTTAGTCTAGTTTAGCCTCGGCTAAGATTCTAGTTAGTCTAGGTTAAACTGGTTTAAGTAGTCTAACTTAGTCTAGTTCAACCAAGGTTAAGCAGGTCTCACCATCATCTGCTGCCAGGCCGACGGTGACGGGGATAGACTCAGCACTGGGTTCTCCAACTCCGTAGATGTTGACCGCCCTCACGCGGAACTTATACTGACGATCTGGAAGGAGGTTCTGCCAACAAATACAAGATTAACCCATCAATTGTCTGGTTTATGGCAACTCAAAGTTCTCCATAGTGCAGGATTCTCCAATTACAAAGATACAAAGGTTTCCACAACACAAGATTGTCTGAGAATATGCAAGTTGTTTAGGGAAGGTTTACAATGTAGTACATAAGTTATTTTGTATGTAGCTGCTGTACTACCTAGTGGATTTCAGATAATATACATTTTCATTTGAAAGAGCCACCCTCCCATACAGCCCAGTTTTATGCACATAACTTGGTTGATATGGTTGACTCTTCACTCCACCCTCACTCCAAACTCTAGCTCATTTTGAGTGATTCTGTGATCTGTGGCTCCCCTCAGTCACTTCTTGTTTGGACTTCCTTCATTCAACCTTGGAATTAGGGTATCCAAACATTATTATGTTTATACTAGGTTTATGTTTATATGTTTATACTAGGTTTATATTAGGTGTAATAATTATTATACAGTACCGTCCTACCCTTTTCCTAATGTTTGCACTGCTAACAGGCTTGCCTAGGTCAGCATAGGAGGCCAATAGAAAGCTAATTGGTTCTAAGTAATCACTTTCAATTCATCTACACAGATTAATAGCAGCCCATACTGTAGCGACACATCAAATTTTTTGGGGGCATATACAATCATTAAAGATTTGGACAGTGCATAGAGTAAAACCCTAGTCACTGTAAACCCTAAATATTTCTGAGTAAAAACTATGAATGGATGTATGAATCTGTTTCTTTTCCTAGCCTATAGGTTTCTAGCTTGTACTATTCTATAAACTACCTCAAAAACACTTGACATGACTTTCTTGTCATCATTTGTAAAATGAAGCTATGAAACATGCATTTAAAATAACCATTGCTAGAAGCATTTTATTTTTCAAGTCTTCTTTTCCGAGGCAGGAAGGCAGTAGCACTTCAATCTGCATGTTGCTGTCTAGAGGTGTGTGCTATGTCTGCTATATACGCAGCCACATCCGACAGATGAGCTGCAGTGGACAAAACTTTAAAAGATCCATAAATGCATATTGACTAGTTTGTGTGTAAAATTATGTCTAAAATTATTAACAAAGTGAGTGTGGATATCAATTTACATAGCACAAGTATATTAAAGAAGAATTTGGTAATGATGTACGTTGTTATCTGGTATGTGACAATAAACTTTGAAACCTTATATTTGAGGATTGTGGTACAAGCAATGTGAATTGCCTTCTGTGGGTTTCAAATAATTAAGTCCAATAAAAACTTCCATATGGTTCTCCATAACACAAGGTTCTCCATTAATCAGAATCAGAATCATCTTTATTCGCTAAGTATGTAGCACATACAAAGAATTCGACTCCGACAGTGTGTGATGGGAGCTCTCAACAGAGAGCTCCCATCACACACTGTTCCTCCCCTTTCTCACAATTCGTCTTAATATTCTTAACCTTTTTTCTAACCCTCACAGTTGACCCAGAAATCAAACCCAGGATGAATAAATTAGTAATTATGAATGAATTAATGAATCAATCGACTCATGAATTCATTTATACTCTCAATCAGGATGTGTATGTGAGGGCTGTGAGAGGCAGACCTGGACATTGTAAGAGGTGCTGTTGCAGGAGGCCAGGTCCCTCCACTGTCGCTCAAGACTGTCCCACACCTCCAGGTTGTAGCTCTGGACGGCACTGCCTCCGTCATAGGTGGGACCATACCACGACAGGGTCAGGGTGGAGCGCCGGATGTCTGAGGCTGCCGGCACTTTGGCAGGGGGATCCGGTTTATCTGTGAGCCAAGGACACACCCGGGTCATGACAGATGCAAAGTAATGTTTTGGAATGTTCAGGTCCAAAATAAACTCAAATCCTATTGAGGTGAGTTACATTCTGGATCTGTGGGCTTTTCCCCATTGAAACAATATGATCCAATTTTTGTTATTTTTTATTTTTATTTCTATTATAAGTGTTGCGCTAGAAATATGAGGCAAAATTCGTGGTCTGTGTGCTTTGGCTTTAGACAGGAGAGAGGGCCGGTTTATTTGTGAGGGGGATAGGAACTAGACCACTACCCACTATAGTGACGTTGAGGGTTAGGCTAAAATAACACAAATCATGAAGCTGAGTCGCCCTGTAGGTCTACACATCTAGCCTGCAAATAAATCAGTTTCATGGTTACTGTACATGTTGTAGTGCATGGCGGAGGTAACAGCCTATTTACAATTCTCAGCACACAGTCCCCTTATTGCATTCATAGTGCTAAACTATATTCATATTCATATCAACTATTCATATAAACTATATCACAAATAGGTTGTTGCCATGGGGATAACACACCTCCTCCCTCTTAGAACTCTTTGCCCAAAAAGCTTTTTTTGTCTGCATTCTCTCTTGAGCTGTTTGTCCATTCTGGGCTACTGCTCACGATATACATATAAAGGAATCATTCTAAATGAATGTAAACACAACTATTCTTATTTTCATGGGATTATACACTGATTAAAATATACCAATCTCTCCCATGTCCAATGCAGCTAGATGCCCCTAAATGCTAAATACCTGTTCTGCACCAGCTCTGCACTCAGAATTCAGAATCATCACACTGAAATCTTTGCTCAGAATTGTAACTGCACACCTCAGCCTCTGAGCATGTGCAGTGGTGGGTAAACACAGAATTGAAACTTGTGGTTTTGTTTGTGGGCAGGGCCAGGGCATTTCGAATGCGCTTAAGTGTGTTGGACAAAACAAAGATAAAGCTATGTGAGCTGCGAAACAATTGCTTGGAATACAATGGTTTTCAATGGCAAACCAACTGCACAATGTCAGAACACACCTACACTGCAAGGTACGGTTAAGCTAAGGATCATGTATTATCCACTATGGTGAGGTTATGGTAACGGTTAGTGGGGTTAAAGGAATTATACTGCCTGGAGCACTTTGAGATTGTTAAAAAATATCTAGCAGACCTGCTCTATCCACTGAGTTACTGCCACCCGCCCTCTTTTGTCACATCGCCAGGGATTTAATGACAGTTCTCATAAGATATGGTTCACATATCTACGTGAAGATGTATACAATAAATCGCTGCCCCACTGGCCCGGTCCACATAACCTGAACAATGCTGTACACATCATAGCTTGGATGTGTACTAGGAACCAAACCATATCCAAGACAACCGAAGACAGCCGAGTATTCCAACACTCAGCCATTATCTATCATTGACTGTTTATTGACTGCATGGCTGCTTCCTCTTGGAACATGGCCAAATCATCATGGATGTGTCATAAGAACGCAACACAGCCATGATCCATGACAGTTGATGCTCAAGGCTACAGCCACACTCCCAACTTTGCCCGCAAAAAACAAAAGTGCATTGGGATTGTCCGATAATTGTGCTTCGTAGATGTATACAGTTACATCTACAGAAACCCAGTTCAGCTGTGGAACTATGGCATCTTAACAACTCATGTCTTAACAATGTCAAAGGGATTTATTCTGTACCTTTAATTTAATGTACCTGTCAGGTCACTATGGTAATGTTTAGGGCAGGATTAATGGTTAAGGTTAGGGTAATATTATGGCATTGGTCATTTCTTACCCACTATGGTAAAGTTGTGGGCAGGATTAATGGTTTAGGTTTTAGGGTTAGATTATGGAAAAGGTCAGGTCTTACCCAGTATGGTAAAGTTGTGGGCAGGGTTAATGGTTAAGGTTAGGGTTAGATTATGGTAAGGGCCAGGTCTTACCCACTATAGTGAGGTTAAGAGCGGCCTGGCGCAGGCCGTAGCTGTTCTTCAGCTCAATGGTGTAGCAGCCACAGTGCTCCTGCTGGCCAGAGGGGATAATCAGCCTACTGCTGCTGTCACTAGTCTCTATACTCACTCCACCACTGCCCTGCTGGATCTGTGAGAGAAAGAGACAGAGAGAGTTAAAAATGATTTAGTTATTGATTAGTTATTGGTCAGTATTTGTATTAGTATCAGTATTTATTGATCACCGTAAACAATTAGTTATTAGCTTAGTTATTGTTATTTATCAGTATTAGTTATTGATTAGTCATACATTTGTTTTTGATTAGTGTTTGTTATTGATAGATTATTTAACATTAGTTAGTATTGCAGTATTAATACTAACAGTATTAGTTTTATATTAGTTATTGAGCAGTATTAGTGACTGAGCAGTATTTGCTACTGATAAGTTTTTGATCAGTGTCTTACTGGCTTTCTGAATTTGAGCCAGGTGCAGCTGAAGGGCGGAGCTCCGGAGAAGCGACAGCTGATCTCCACCTTCTCCCCCGCAAGGATCTTCATGTCTTCTGGGAACTGGACGATGTGAGGAGGGAGGGCTGGACCCACACACACCCAGAGTAAAATCATACACACAAACATGCACCCACACACACACCAGACACACACAAACACACACACAGTAACAACATAAATCACGCATACACAAATGTGCATGATTAGGGCTTTTTAGTACGATGTATATGTGTGTGTGTGTGTGTGTGTGTGTCTTGCTCCTTGACAGCTGCATGTTCTAGCAGACTGGTTGGTTAAAACTACGCACAAAAGCTTCTATATCTGGCTGCCCTAGCCTTGATGTCAAGGCCCAACAGGGCTGGAGACCCAGTGTGTATACACAGTTGCATCCTGACCCCTGGATCTCAAGCAACCACGTCTCCTCTCTCACTGGCCAGAACAGACAGACAGATGATACCTTGTTTAGGAGGGGTCTTTGGTGTTGGTTTTTTAATCCGGGCTTCACCTGCAGAGAGAAAGCAACAAGTCAGTAAACTAACTGGACAGCTGCAACCGTCTTGTTAAACCTACTGGACTGTAAAATGTTAACGTGACGATGAGATCATGGTGCTGATCTGAAATGAATCATGTGTCTTCTCCCATTAGTGATAAATTATTTGTCTCTGTATTTGGTGGCCATTAAGGTGACAGTTCTGAAGTGATGGACTGAAGTATAACAACCAAGAAGGAGGGGGGGGGAGGAGCAGGGAGAGTGGAGGAGGAGAGAGGAGGGGAGAGTAGAGGGAGGAGAGGGAAGCGGGAAGGGAAGAGAAAGAGAGAGAGAGGGCGAGAGAAACTTAGGAGTGCATACTATTTGGTTGAGTGTCTGTGGTTCTCATGTCCTTATATAGACATTCTAAAAATACTCACTAAAGGAATCCAGGATATAACTCCTACAGTATTTATTTTCCATCCCAGAGCCATGCGACCCAGCAGGCTGAAACACTACTAACCACTCACTCCATACATTTACTCTGTTACTCTGTTCTCTCCATTCTTATTTATCTCAATCCATCAATCTATCACTCACTATCACTTTCTAACTGTCTCCTTCACTATCTATCACTCTCAGTCATCATCTATCACAGTCTATCTTTCTATCACTCACTATCACTCTCCAAAGTTATCTATCACTTTTGATTGTCTCCATCATTGTCTATCACTCGCTTTCACGCTCTATCACTCAATATCGTTCACAATCAGTCTATCAATCTGGCTCTCTGTCAGTCTCCAGCACTCCCAGATCACAGCACTCTGTATAAGACTAAGCTCTCAACTGGTCGAGCCTCAGGACCTGCATGTGCCTTTAGTCATTTAGTCACAACCTAACAATAATGACAATATTTATTGGACAGTTTTACAGTATCAACAATGCCTTCATGTACTGTAAAAAAAAATGAGGCAAACAAAAAGCTACAATATTTTTGGCTGAACTCGATGAAATAATAAGCCATTGAAAGCCACTCAAAATGAACCCACCAGTTGATAATCACTGCTCTATAACACTGTCCACTCTCTGTCATTCTATTATTCTACATTTTACTAATTAACTACAATAATATAGCAAGGGATTGAGTGTCTAATCACCATGTCTCAGTATACAGGACACACACACACACACACACAGTCCTTTCTGGATGGCATTTGAACTATCCTGCACAACACAGTCAAATGTAACGCAACACTACAACACCATAATATTGTGTTCTTACACAATAACAACACAACAATAAGCAGCATTGTAGCTAGGCTATATGTTTCATACTAGGCTTAATATTTCATGCTAGGCTACATATGGCATTCTAGGCTACATGTAGCATGCTAGGCTAAAGGTAGCATGCTAGGCTATAGGTAGCATGGTAGGCTACATGTAGCATGCTTGGCCGGTGGCCCCAGCTGTTTGAAGATGTGCAGAGGAGAGAGTGCATATGAGGGTGTCCTCAACACCATATATGGTTATGGAGCAGCGCACGCACCCAAACATTTAAAGACAGAGGCAGAGAGAGAGAGAGAGAGAGAGAGAGAGAGAGAGAGAGAGAGAGAGAGAGAGAGAGAGAAACACAGACAGACACACACACACACACACATACATACACAGAAAGACAGAGAGATAAGGATGGGAAGGGTGATAAAGAGAGGTAGATGGAAATAGAGAGACAAAGGAGGGATCAGAGAGAGGAGGATGAAGAGGGGGGGTGAGGAAGAGAGACAGAGGGCAAAGAGAAGAATACCTTTCATGGATATGAGAGAAGAGGAGCAGACAAGAGGACCCAACCAAAGCTCTGTCTTTTCCAAACATCAGCTTATCTCTCGCTTTAGCGCTACTTGATCTCTCTAAGATCCAAAACCCTTGCCTGCTCCTTAGTGACCTGTCTCTGTATACACTGTCCATCCCCTCTGTCCATTCTCCACTTCAGATCAGAGATTTTAGATGAAACTGCTTGCAACGTGCAACATTTTGCAACAGCATCACAAGACAACAGTCTGACACTGGGCGGCTGAAACAAGCAGTGATGTGAAGCAGTGATGTGAACTTATGACAAGCTGACCTGGTCACATGTGATCTTTGCAGACCTTAGTCTGTATGAGGTTTTACTTTAGTCAGCACTAGGTAAGAAAGAAAGTATGAGTATGAGTATGAGGAGCTTGGGGGTCCATCAGAGTGTACTTGAGAAGTACAATTCCAAAGTATCATTCTACAACATCACTGCATGGTTTAACCTCAGGGTAAAAGGCAGGAAAAAGCTGGATTGAATTGTGTCATGACCTGTGCCTACTGTCTCACCCCTACCTGCCTTTAAAATAACTTTAAGTGTCAGTATACAGCTAGTTATAGAACCTTCAAGGAGCAGGAGCTGATGCTACTTCTATTGCCAAATCTGGTGTGTCCCAGTATGTATGTGCATACATATATATGTGTGTGCATGCGTGTGTGTGCGTGCATGTGTGCGTGTATGCGTGTGTGTGTGTGTATATGTGGATTGCGGCGCAGCAGTGGGAAGCAGCTCCAAGCTGCAGCTCCTTATTGGGACAAAAGGAGCGCAGGGCTGCATATTTTGGAAACTCACTCTCAGACGTTGGGCCAGAATTCCTCTTCCTGTCAGCGAGAGTACTGTCCTCTGGGTCTGGAGGGGAGGACAGAGGAGAGAGGAGAGAGAGGAGGAGAGAAAAGCAAAGAACAGATTATTTTGCAAGATTAGCATTCCAACTATCTTCATAGATGAGCTTGATAAGATACATGCTGCTGTCCTGCATGAGAACATGTTCATGACGATGAGATGTTGTAATCCTCTCTTGAATGAATGTATAGAATACTAACTTTAATACACTGGCCACCAAACATGTCATATATTCCATCAGGGGTCAGGAGTTAGCGTCACGGGTCATGTTGGGGTCAGAGGTCATTGTAGAGAAGTGATTCCCACACTGTGGGCCACAGCCCCCAAGTGGTCAGCGGAGGTACTACTGCTGTTTTTAAATGTTTTGTTTCGTAGTAACAAAAACAATGTAAATGGTATTTTTCTGATTCAATGCATCTTCATTATAATATGTACATATGGCTAAGTAACCATGGTATATCTTGTTTTGATAATTGGGCCATAGTTGGGTTCTGAAATTAAATTTAATGTTGGTTACAGGCCACAAAAACTGTTCAAAATGAAAAAGGTTGGCGACCCCTGTGTTGGAGTAAGGATTAGAGTCAGGAGCACTGGCCAGGCGGGTACTCACCATCCACTAGAACCATACAGGAGGTCTCAGCCTTCCCTGCAGTGGTCTCCACTCGACATTTATACTGGCCCTCGTCTTCTGGGAGGGCCTTGTCTATGGCCAGGGAGCACAGCCCACCTGCAATACAACATGTAATATATAGCTACTACATATACCTAATATATATATATATACCACCAGCTATATATAATATACCTTATTATATAAGGTATTCAGGAAGGTATATTATATGTAGCAGGTGGTATATACACACATGCATGTGTTTCTACATATACACGTGGACCCACAGAAGCTTAGCTACCACATGGAATCAGCCATCATGTCTGACTGTGAATCTCCATCATAAAGGTGGTAAAGAGTACAGCGGCCTAGCCTCAACCAAAAGCATGACATCTTGAATGCTAGCATTAGCAACTAGAATATACTGGACTTCAAATTAGCTATGTGTGTGTGTGTGTGTGTGTTGCAGGCACAGACACACACACACACACACACACACACACACACACACCCATCCTCAAATCATTAGATATCAGTAGTGTGTGTGTGTATTAGTATGAGTGTGTGTGCCCATGTGTTTGTGTGTATGGCTTACAGTCTGTGTGTCTGTATTTATGTAGTTTGCAGTTTGTTTGTATTTATGTACGTATAACTGTGTGTGTGTGTGTGTATGTATGACTGCTGTGTGTATTTGCATGTGTGTGTGTGTAAGTATGACTGTGTTTGTTTTGTGTGTGTGTATGTCACCTTCGTTAGCCAGGATGATAAACTTGGAGGGTTTGATGACTTTGCCATCCAGTGTCCAGGTGACTGTGACATCACAGAGGTCAGTGGGCATGAGGCAACACTGCAGCCTGAGCTTCTGACCATCCAACACAGTGATGTCAGTCAGCTTCTGTCTAAACTCAGGCCCCACCGCTCCTCCTCCCCCTCCTGCGTCCACACAGTTCTTCTCCTGCTTCTCTCCATTCTTGCGGGCGTTCTCTGCCTCCTTCTTGGGGGTGTTTCCACTCTTCTTCCCCAGGATGGACCT
>OMKQ01054918.1:0-15749 GCA_900302335.1 Phycis phycis | reverse complement strand
GTTGCCATGGTTTCCGACAGTCACTGCCGACCACTCTGTTCGTGACATGTCTTGTATTCGAAGGTGTGTGTGTGTGTGCGTGTGTGTGTGGGTGGGGTTGGAGAAGGTTTCTCTGAAGAGTGAGACTGCACAGTAGACAAAGCTCTGCCACTAAGAGTGTGGTCCTCAAAGAGACACTTCCCGCCACCATTACATGAACTGCATCTGTGGAGAGGAGAGAAACGGCAGATCTTTTGACACTTCTGCTGATTTGTTCAAAGGCTTAATCTATTGCTTCCATTTTCTTTCGTTAAGAATGTAACACAAAAATTAATTATAACGAAATATACAACTATAACTAGAATGATCCAAACTAAAACAATTAATCAAACAAAGGAAAACATTTGGAGGTTGAAAGACAGGAAAGACAGAAATAAAACAAAAGGAGAAGATAAAAAGAACGCGAGTCTGTGTGTGTGTGTCCGGGAGAGAGAGAACGAGAGAGACAGAGCAAGAGAGAGCTGTACCTAGAGAGAGAGACGGGTCTACAAGAAATCCTTGAGAGAGAGCTGTGCAAATGGGTCCTGTCCAGGAGCTCGGAGAGGACTCTGGCTGGAGGGACTAGAGGCTGCAGAGGGCTACGACGGCAGGAAAGAAGGAAGAAATGAGAGGACGTAAGGGGGAGGAGAAATGCAGTGGGAGGGGTCAACAGTAGCCAATTAAAGAAAAATATATATAAAGGGGGCATGGCCAATAGGTTAGTTATAGGATTTCGGAAGCGATGACAAAATGAGAAGACGAAGGGAGAGAGGAAGTGAAGGAGAAATAAACAAGGGGAATCAAGAGGAAGGATGGATGACAAGAGATCCATCATTTCCTTCTCTAGAAGAGAATAAAAGGGCCCCAGTGTTGGGGTCAGAATCGCCATTGCTAGGGCGCCACGCTATCCACACTCACACCACAAATACAGGGCTGTCACCATGTGGTATCTTGGCACGTGACCACAGTGAATACGAAACAAACCAGCCACTCAACAATGAACAATCCTGGCTTTTCATCCCAGACTTTAACCACAGCAACCAAACCATGACAGCGTCCTGAATTACAGCAAGCCCTCACCTGCGCACTGGACACGGAGCCAAAGGGGTTAGGAGGCCTCATGACAGGCTGGTTGTACATCATGGTGGACTGGGTCATCATCCCCATGGAGCCCATTGGCGGGGGCTGCCACAGAGAAGGCAGAAGGGAAAGTTAGTGCTGATGTTTTTAACGCATTCTCCATTCTACGTTTTTCTCACAATCTTTTTTATATGATGCTGCGTTGTGATGGAGCATTTATATTTACAATTCAAGTTTTTCAAGTATATTGTTATTAACATGAAAAGCATGTTTCAAGTTGACTTTGTCAAAATAATGCAAACGTACTGTTCCTGAGATGAACCGGAACAAACAAAATAATATGTACACGGTAATGGTGTGTGAACTGTAGGGGGCGTTAGATGAATGATACTCACCATGCCATATCCCATCATGCTTGTTGGCGTAGTGGCAGGGAAGGCCATGACGGATGTGGGCTATATGAAAGAGACACAACAGAAAAAACTGGTGAGAACAAGACACACTTCTGTACGTTGTGGTACGGAACATTTGGACACAAATATAAGCCTCAGAAGAAACGGCGCCATTGGCGAGGCCATGGCATCCTTTTTCACTAACGACAATGTATATCGGGGGCCAATGCTAGCACGACAGGGCCTTTGAGTGAATCACCATGGAAACAGGGTTCCAGGTCGTGGTGGGCGCCGCCTTGGGCTGCCAGTTGGTACCGCCGGTCAGCCTCTTCTCCCCCGGTTGGCTCCAGTGGATGTCACTGTAAATTAAGACATGCTAATATTAGCCACGATGTCTAGCTGCAGCTCCAGGACACTACTCCACAGTGCTGTTTGTTTGTTGTCGCGTAGCTATGCAATGCCAAAATAAAAAAAAGGTCACACTCGTGGACCTATTTATACGACGGTGGCGGGGGGGGCTCTTACTTTTTCGATGTTCCATTTCCAATGCCAAGGTCTGTGGAGAGAGAAAGAGATGTAGTATGTAGTATATACAGGGATGGCGGTTAGACGTTATCGCATGGTGCCGTTTGTTGGGACAGTAGTTCTGGTGACATGGATTATGTAACATGATGTTCATCATTTGATAATCTCTGCTTATCTTCTCCTCGCCTCTGTATACATTCAGCTCGCTTAGATAGCGTAGCATTTAGATAAAATATACATCATCATATCATCGTTATTACCACAAATGATAAATTACGCTGTTAAAACATTTGGTTATTTTAGTAAGATAAGATCATGGGAAGTATATGGAAGCCCAAGTGAGGGATAGAAAGCATCCCTTGACAGAAAGACAAGGAAAAGGGAATACAAAAAACGCAGAGACCAGAGGCTAATACTCACTGCCCACAAGGTTAGCCAGGGAGGAGTCAAGGTCATCTGACACAAGCTTATCTGGGTTCTGAATGGAGCACAGACCCTGGCTGGACCCGGCTAGAGTTGGCTTCAGGATGCTCCCGGTGATATCTGGCAAGGTAACAGATTACACATTAAATATCTGGAAATATATACCTCCTAATTGGCTGAATACAGAACCACTTCAATGGTTGGGTAGCATGTGCCATGGCTCCTTGGTGACCTCAACAGTTATTCACATTTTTATCTTTGGTGTCATGAACAATATCTGTGAATGTATTTTAGGAGACCTGTGTAACATTAGTTGACATCATTTACATTTTTTTCCGTTTCATGTTCATGTGTATTCAATGTTAGGCTCCTGCCTTGGCCCTTGGGCAAGGCACTGGCCTGATTATCAAGGTTGTGACGAATTTCCCAAAATACATCAACTGTGACTTGTACTTGTACTTGACTTGTACTGTATGTGACCACCGTGTTGAAAACCGTTCAATATTGACCATAGTGAGAAGGCATAGGTCGGGAATCTGCCTTTGAACTCAAAGGACCTGCAGCCCCACCTTGAGCACATAGAAACCCTGCCCGCATTAAATATTAAACCCCATGTAAATTCCAGAGCTGTGTGTGTGTGTTTTGCGTCTGTCCTCACCGTCAGACACCAGAACATTGCCGCCTGCCGCGTTAGCTCCAAACACTGACTCAAAGTCGACCTGCAGACCCCCTGATGGGGTTGGCTGCTGGGTAGGGGGCTGTTGCGTTGAGTACCCTTCAGGGAGAGAGAGCAAACAGGGGGTGAGAGAGCGTAATTGTAAAACAGCCACCAGTGTACCGTTTCTAAATATGTCTAAAGAAAGTTATGGACACTATGTACATAGAACACGGTGATGCACCTGGATTATTATGACCTGACGGGGGTTGTTTTAAATCAGACTGCTGTGTCACTCTTCATTCTGTTATTAAAGTAGCAGTCACAGCTGAGCTTTGAAAATACACCAGATAAGCTTCTACCCTCCCCGAGGGGAGGTCTGGAACTCTGTCCTCTACATACGACTCGGTTCAATACCTCTGAATAGACCTGCTACAGCAGAGGACTCGGTGGGGTATGGAGCCTGGTGGGGAAGGTGCTGGGCACCAGGCACTGGACCACAGAAGGAGTCTGACACAGGAAGCAGGAAGTCGGAAGAGAAAATAAAGAAGTTTTCAGTACAGTGCCAGTAAACAAGCAAGGGAAGACAGAAATCAGCAAAAGAAAAAAATAAATAAGGGAAGGTTCATTTGAATTCAGGTTCAAGATTAATTCGTTTTTGTAGCAAGTAGGAGTTTTTTGAGTAGCACAGACATAATGGCCTATAAGGGGGAGAATATCAGGAAATATATCCAGCTCTGCAATAAACTGTAGGATTACAAGGTCCATTGGGATTGTATTGGGTAAAAAAAAACAATAAATATCCTATGTTTGCCAGGGTCGGGAAACATAGGCTGAGATGGTGATCCATCAAAGTACCTGACATGGAGTGTTCTATCCGCACTGTACGTTTGTAATTGGTTGAAACGGACGAGTTTGTGTCAATAAAGGGATTGTAACGATCTGGAGGATCAAAAATAGTGTTGGTCAAAGAAAAACAACTTTCAACTTATCTAAGCTATCTTAGCTCTAAGGTATTGCTTTATATTTCTATAGATCTATTTCTATATTTCTATATATAACACATTGCACCACATTGGTGTCGTATTGCTGGAGATGGGAGGGTAGGATGGGCGGATGAGTTGTACCAGGAGTTAGGGACATGCCCACATGGCTTGTGATTGGCTGAATGTAAAGTATTCTGTGACCAGAATAGTAGCATGAATTACTATATAGGGTAAATAAACATTAAAAAGAAGGAAGAAAGGGAGATAATAATAAGATAATAAGAATAAGGAAAACCGTACACACACATATAGCTTATTCCCATTAAAAAATTTGCAAACACATTAACCATGCTTGTGAGACATGCATCGCTACGAACAAGTAACACCAGAGGGGCTATGAGTGAAACAGGGGGAAACTGGGGTATATAAAACAAAAAACGCCTTTTACCACCAAACATTTCATGAGCGGACGTCCTAGAGGGAAAGCTAACACCGTCCGAGGACACGACAGGTATGTGAGCGGCATCAACAACAATTTTCGAGAGGAAAGGGTTAAGGTTTGGCATGGAGTCGTCCCCAGCTTCGGCAGAGGTGAAAGGATCTAGGCAGGCAGAGAGAGGAAGGGAAGACACAGAGAGAGAGATAGGCACATGTGAAAGACAAGATAAGAGGTGGACATCAGAGAGCATGCACAACAGGTCAGAATAGAACAGAACAGTATGAGGGAAGGTGGAAGCTGATCATGGAGTTGGGGGAAGTGGCTACATGGGGTTCCTCACCTGCCCAGGCAGTCGCCACTGGAAGCCCCGCAGAGCCAGACTGCATGGAAGGCTGGAAGGTGGACTGCAGATCAAACAGGTCGCTCTCCATCTTTAAAGCACTGCGGGGAAAAAAACACCATGTCCTTCAACCATCAATCAAAATCTAGTATAAAATGTGGAATTGCGTAAAAATAACAAAACTAAGCCAAATACAACATAAGACGTAACATAAGCTCATTATAAGGTGCTCTAAAGAGCCACAGTAGCAGAAATAAAATACTCATTAATGGTCAAAAAATGCATGCAACCACCAAAAAATCTAATAAAAATGGCCTGAACTTTTATGGGCATTCATCAAAAAAATACCTTTTAGACAAGCGTAAAAAACGTGAATCTTTCGCTTTAAAAAGTATAACCGATCAATTATATGTACAGAGCTGTTAAATAGTGTACCCATTTGAGCAGCTGGGAGTGAAGAGGTCGATAGCTGGGGCTGTGCTGATGGTGCCCCCGGTGGTGGAGACTGGTGATGTATCAGTCGTGGCAAAAGAAGGCCTCTTAGAGAGCTCCTTCAGCCTCTGTTCCTAAGAAAGGACACGTTTTAAAACCCAAACGAAAACCAAAATGGCAGTCGCATTGTGACGCCCAAGTAAATTGGTTGCTATGGTGTGTCATGTGTTTGTTTGTTTTCCTGGTTAAACTCACGCAGAGTGACAGAGTTTGGATTACTTTCCCCTCCCCTGTGATCTGTTGAACTTTAATTATGCATATTACATTGCAAATACTGCAGAAACCGTAATTCGATGTCATCCTTTTAGACTTTTTATTCGAGAGTTTTAGATTTATCCTGAATGACTGCTGACACCTGCTGACACCATGCACCTTGTACATTTATACTTTAGCAAATACGTTTCTGAGTTCTTCAGTACCTTAAGAGCTTTGAGCCGCGCCTGCTCTTCCTCAAGAGCTGCCTGCTTCTCCCGCTCATCCACTTTAGTGAACGACATCCCCGTGCTCGCTAGAGATGACACTGCATTGGATAGGGTACTCGCCCTGCAGACCAAAACAAAATTGACACCATTAGTACAAAAAAAATACCATTAGTATATTTGAGGACTGAATTGGGAATATTGTAGTGGAGAACAACCAATCTCATCTCACTAGACATGGTGATGAGAATGTATTGCTCATTCCTTGATTGACAGTATAAGATGTATGGGTTGCATGGGTCCAGGGCCAAAGAAACCTCCGCAGGCATAGTGATGGTGTGAAAGAGTGAAAGAGGGAAATGTTGATATAGTTCAGAGCCGGGAGACAGGAGATAGCACCTACCTGCTGGCAGCAGTGGAGTCTTTCACCTTCTTGCCCTCTAAGGAGGCCAAGTGCTGCTCCAAGGCTTCCAGAAGACTGCTGGGAGCCTAGCAGGCCAAGAGCAACAAGTTAGAACACTGTGAACATCTGTCCATTTGGGCATCAACAACTGCTAAGCTGGGGCGGGCAAGGCAATGTAAGGATTTCTATGTAGTACTAAAATGCTACACTATACAACATCATGACTATGGGGCCCTTCTGCACATTTAAGTCAAGTTAAATGTTCAAAAATGTTGTATTATGGGTTTGCCCACCACTGATCAATGATTGCATTCCAGCTGAGAAGCCATTTTGGATGAGCGAGAACAACAATGTATGTGAAATGATGCACCTTCGGCCCTTTCAACAACCTGGCCATTGTGGAGCCGATCCAATGTCCAAGCAATGCAGCTAGGACATTGGTCAGTTTAACAATGCCCTTTTGGGCAGCCATTGTCAAAATGAGCTACATAGGGGGTTTACACCTCATGGGACACAATAGTGAATTACGTGATTTACCACAGAGAGACTTTTTTCCTTCAACTGTTTTTCACCACGATGTAGGAGAGACAGAGTCAGAGCAGGAACATGCAAAGAGACAACACTAAAGCAAGTCACAGACACCGAAAGAAGAGTGAGATGATAGTACTTACACAAACTGTGAACTAAAGTGGAAAGATAAAGGGAAAATACAGAATATAAAGGTGGTGACTAGCAGTGACCAGTTGTGTGTGTGTGTGTGTGTGTGTGTGTGTGTGTGTGTGTGTGTGCGTGTGCGTGTGTGTGCCTGTGTATGTACAATATGAGAGAGGGGGTAACTTGTTTAAACTTAAAATTGACATACCCCCCCAACATGTACACTTCCAGGCGAATATAGGGTTTGTGATACACATTGTGAAGACACACAAGTTGTAACTGCAGTAGCAGCTTCTAATCTCAATTAGTCAGCTCACAGAAAGCTTGCCTTTATCACCTTTATTTAATGTAAAAAGGTGGGAAAGAGAAAAAGAGCGCTAAAAGACAAAAACAAATAAAACAGAAGTAGAGGAAGACTAGGAAGAAAAGGGGCCATTGTTGGGAACATGCGATAAAGAATATCATGCACTCTGTCTTATCTTAAAATAACATTTGTACAGGGTGGAGTCTGTATATTTTGTTCGATATGGAGACTGTTTAAAGAAGAGCTGGTTACAGATAAATAGAAATAGACTAGAAAACATAATTAAAAGAAGCATACATGGAAAGAAAGAAAGAAAGAGGTTTGTCTTATTTTTGTACAGACCAACAGAAAGAGTACTTGGCTACATATTGCTGTACTGGCATGTGTAGGACTACTGCGGGTTGGATTCAGAACAGTTTCAGAGGGTTGAAGCTTACCTGAGAAAGATCAGGAATGTCCCCTCGATCAATTCCCACCTGCTGTTAAATGAAAAACCCAATTGTAAGTTATATTGGCTTTACATAATCATATAATCAATGTACTTTTCCCTTTTCTAGCCAAGTAATAATGGCACAAATTTCAATTATACATTTAAATTAAACAAGAGCATAATTTGGTACCTACCTCCGCTACTTTGAGGAACTCTGATATCCGGGTCATTCTTGTTAGAAACTTCTTATAGATGTCCAAGCCTTCTTTACACTGGGTCTTCTTCATGTCAAAGTATTTTTCTACATTTGCAATGGATGGTGGTACTGGTTAGTCTTTGGAACAAGAGTTGATGTCAACTTTGTCTTAATATAACACAAACTTGGGCAAGGAGGGATAACAGCTATGATTACTCTTACCAAGCAGGTTGATAATTCCTTCATTGTACGCAGCAAAGAGCCTGATGGAGTCTTTGAACAGGAGCATGAAGGCAGCGTTGATGACTCCATTAGTGAGCTCATTGGCATTGACCTGAAGGCAAGGACCAAAGTGAGCTCACATTCATCCTGTACATCTGCCATCTTTGCTGACAGAATAACAAAGCACTGGTGATAGAAAAACAACTGACTCACAGAAACTGTGGATGCGAACACCTTGAACACCATCTCTAATAACAAGTTTTGCTCTCTCCCAACTATTATTAGCATTTGTTCGGACATTAATGTTGGCCACAATTAAATCAACATCATTTTACTATCAATCACTGCAAAAGCTTGTTAGAAATATACTTATTTGAGATATTATTGACGTGTAGTTACAGGGCCATGAACCCTAAAGAAAAGTATTTTAACTTATGTAGGTGCATGCACACCCTGCCAAGAAACCAATGATGAGATCATATGTAATCATTGTGGAAATTATGCCGGGCACAGTGGTATGGAACCACGGCTGTAACAGAAACCAAGCAATAGCACCGGGTTTCTCCTTAAGATACTCACGTTGAAGTCCAGGAGGGCATCCATCTGGTTCTGGATGATAGGGATGGTCTTGAGCAGCTTTTCTGTGTTCATCGTCCTCATCACTCCATCCACACTGCATGGACATGTTGGAATCAGGGGAGGAGAGAATACACCCACCAGAGAGCGGTGGCCAACACAGTAAGAAATACAGAGGATGGAGAAAGATTTGATTAGATGCACTAGTGAAAAGTTGTTGGGTTCATTTTGTTGTACCCACAATTTTATGTACATGTAAATGACAAAGCGCTGCAAATACTTTTAACAGCCATTAAGTGTGTTGTAGTTTTGAATCCTTACCCTCGCTTTACTTTAGTGAAGTCAAAGGCGACCTGTCTGTAAGAAACGGCCTTCTCGTTCAGGTAGCGACTATACCTCCGGATAAATGTGGACATGTCATAGCCTGCAAGAGATATGACAAGATATTAGTTCCTACAACTCATATATGCACTAACCTGTATAACCAGTATAATCAGGAAACAAACTATTGATTAGATGAGTAATTTACCTTGTAACCCACTTTTATCCAAAAAATTACTGAGGTTGAACAGTGTATTCCTTGAAGCCAAGTACTGGACAAACCGCTGTTATAAAAAAACAAAAAACAAAGAAGAATGGCAGCAATTGATAACTGATCATTCTTCTGTACTTAACTTTGGCACTTTTGATTACACATTTGGCAATTGATATTTTTAAGATGCAACTAGCAGTACAATCCACTCATTGTGTATCGACCATGCTCACCTCATTGCCGTAGACCATGAGGTGGTGTGTGGTGATGAGGGACTTGAAGACCACTACCCAGCTGGTGTTGGTGGTCCGCTCAAACAGGGAGTCTGCCAGCTGAGGAATGTTCACATTCATCTCGTTGGTGCAGTGGATCAGGTCTGAGGAACACAATGGCCAGGACCTTAGGGCTTCGTAACAGGCAGAAGAGTTCTGCACTGATTCAACATTGGGCGTGCTTATCTTAAATAGCCCCATTGTTCATTACATCGTGGACATAATGGATCATCCTGTGATGTGCATCTCCAAACAAACCTTACTTAAGTCTGATAAATGTGCTTATGGGAAGTCTGGATACACATATAAGCCCCTGTTATTATTTCATTGCTGGTCTGAACACTGGCCAGCCCTGTTGAAAGGAACTCCAATTGTATCACCACATTTCATGTAGGCCCAGCCCAAATAACCCAAAGTCTTCTGGTGTTCATAAAAGAACGGTATATATCCTGTTCATACTGCAGTGCCTTAGAGTAGTACTTTAGAGTAGTATCCCACAATATCTCAGTGGGACACAGTAGCTAAACCAAGTATTATCATTCAGAGTTAATGCAAGGTCAAGAACTATGCAAGACAGACAGACAGACAGAAGTACTTTAATAATCCTCGAGGGAAATTGCATCAAACCGGCAAACCGTCATATGTGATATATTGATTTGCAAGCTAAATCATTTTTACAAAAAATCTGGCTGAGGCAGTTTTATTTACTGTCATGTCAAACATTACAACTGGACTTTATATTAAAACCATGGTAACTGCGTTTTTTATTTGGAATAAAAAATCTGATTCCTACCAATAACATTCTGCCATAATGGCTAGCCCTCTCTACACTAGAAAAATGCAGATTTCGATCAAAATAGTTTTTTCTTTTGAAAGGTGATGTATGCTACTCATCAGTAGCAGCGATCCTGCTCTAGAAATGATACATCTCATTACACATTACATATATTACATATATTATAATGTAGACCTATATATTTCATCATGCAGTTATACCGTAATCAAACTGTTGACACTATGGGCAATAAGAGATGTCAAAACTTCTTAACAATTACAAAAATATTATACTTTTACTATTATTACGTTTAGAACGCTGCAGCATTTTTAAAGCAATAAAAACAACATTGCAATATTTTCTCTTGGTGTTCATCTAAAGGCATGCTAGTTACTAGCACTGTTAGCTCGAGGAACCAAAACAGGGGGGTTGCTATTGGTCCTGCCAGTCACTGCAGAGACAAGAGTGACAGTGTAATTGGGCCTCACTTTCTGCCCTATATTTGCCAGTTTTTGGAGTCAGGATTTGAAGTAGGCCAGGATAACCTTCCAGGGTAGCAGCAGTTAGCATGGATGGCTGAATGACCCAGAGAGGGTAGAAAAGAAAGACAGGTAGTAAGTAGTAGGTCTATCTGTGGTTTCCATGATGATACCTGTGTCAGCTTGCTCTTGTAATGAACTTTGTGATATGTTTATAAACAAGGCTAATGGGAATATACAGTTCTACAGACCTTGCCTCTAATGTATTTACTTACTTTCGATTCATGATTCATGTTTTCAACTGTTAATATATCCATAAGTATCTTCCAGGGATGGGCTGCATCTTACTGTACCACCACCCCTGGAAACCACCAGTTTCCCAACTTCCTTAATATCAACTTAAGAACTTAAGTTATTATTAACACTGTCCCATATTTGTCCATGCAAAACATATGTAAAGGCCTGCAACCGCTGTGCTGTCTGGGTTTCACAATTATTTCCACATTTTGACACTTCACCTGAAAAATATTTTGGATTCTAAGGGAAAGTTCTATTCAAACAGAGGAATGAAGCAACAACATTTCACATGAGAAATCATAAATTTGAATTGATATTTTGTGCAGAGAGTCCAGGAAAGAGATGTGTAGGGTTAGGTGAGGCTATAAAAAGCCATTTAATACCAATCAATATTTATATATTTCCAACCTCTGCCAAATATAAACGCTTTCAAGTGTTGTAGAGGAAAACCAAATAATAAATCAATACCTTTTCTACAACCTCTTTTTAAACCAGTTGTTTACTACACACACCGATCCTGACAGTGACCTAACCCCATTGTACTGTGTATGCATGAACAAGAGAGAATGGAGTTGTCTTGTATCGCCTCTCTGTTCTCTATGTATAAGTAGGAGGGAGTGAGTTCAAGTCACACATTGAGTGGCTGGCTATGTTTGGCCAAACCAACAAGACCTCAACACTTTGCCAGCTCCCCCTAACTCATCCTAGCCACAGCAGAGAAGACATGCTAACTGGCACAACAGGTGCAGAGGTATATCAATAGAGCCAAAAGCCTTGTGACTTTTAGAGACATCAAGGTGCTTGGTTTAGATAAAGAACTTTTTTCAGCAATTCATTCAGTTGTTCAAGTTCAATAACATATCCTATAGTTGCAATATGTGTAAAGCTGAAATAGAGAGACCACAGGCCAAAGTTTTAAAACAGTAGGTGACTGGCATTGTAATACATATATATAAGTGTGGACATTTTGAGTCCCAGGACATCTATGTCTATCCTCAGAAGACGTGTCTTACTAAGTGTATGGGTAAATAAGGGTAACTGTTTCTTTTGAATACCATCCTAGCAAGTCCTAGACTCACCATGTTAACATGGGTAAGTAGGTAGTGCCCCTAAAGTATATCAGCCAAGGCATAAAGACACCTTACGTGTAAGTAGGCAAATAATGTAATAACGCTGCATTATTAATTAAATCAATTTGGCCTCGGTATAACAACAATAAATCATAATTAGAAATAGGCCGTAGCATTATTTATTACGTAATACATTAAAGTATGCATCTGACACAACAAAAGCACAGTACCCACATGTATAGATCATCATGCCAAATGATCATAGTGGAAGCCATACATCCTATTGTAACTTTTAATTGTAGGCCTCCAACGGGGCCCTGTCGGCAACTCTACATCTTAGCATCCAAAACAGCCAACTCCATTTTATAACAACTAACAGAAGATACTTGCTTTACATTGCATACCTAACAGATACGCCAATGAAGCCAAAGTGCCATGTAATATTCCGTTATAATAAAAAATACAAATGTGGTCAGTCATTGTAGATAAGTGCTAAACGACTGCTAGCTAAGCTAGTTTGACAGCAATTCAACGGGAGGAATCAAACTAATGCGAAGTACTTCTTCAGAATATGTGCCAATAATGTGTTTGCTGTGGCCGGTGTAAAACTACTGCTGGATTTAAAGCAACATTTTGTAGTTTCTATGGACACCTCCTTGCTTTAAAAGGGCGATTTCGTCCCAAGAGTTAACAGCACAGCCTGTCCTGAGGCTTTGGGGCCCTGCTGGGATCGTCGCAATAGCTCTGCCATTATTCCTTTAATCCGAAGAATGGCAACACGTTGGGTTATTACTCGGGATACTTACAGTCCAAATGTTTCTTTTTGGGACCCATTATTTCGTGAGTCGTGGCCTTGCATACTGTTTTGGACACAGCCGACCCCGTCACACTGTGCTGGGCTGCGGTGATCCTGTCCGTAATGCTCTGCCCCGACATCTTTCTCTATGGATGCAACAAAGAAGCACAAACGCACACTGTGGCTCTTCCTTCGCTTCTTCCTGGCGGATCTGAAGTTTCTATCGCCCCCCGACCCCCTTTCCCACCTTGGGAAATAAAATGTAAAAAAAAAAAAAAAAAAAAAAAGACGACCGACCAACGAGCACCAGAGGAGGGCGTAAGAAAGAGAAGCGATCAACAGAAATAGTAATAAATACACTGCTCGACCGCTCCGTTCCTATGATTCAAACTCCGCTTTCGAATAAATTAAATTTCATAAAGCTGTGGCAGTACGTTTGGCACAGGGTCCACTCGCTGACTCATTCGCCCCGCGTCTCTGTCTATCGCTCATTCCGATCTCTCTGGATCCCCGGTGCGTTTCGGTTCGTGTCGGTAGTCGCCGCTCCTGCTGGCTTTAAAGCGCTACACGCAGTCAGGGAAATGGCGACTTGGCTCTCTCGTAAGGGGCTTGAGTGAATGGATGACGCTCACCACACTGAAACACACCGGGGCCAGACTTTAGACTCTCACACTGCTGACTTCAATCTCCCCTGCAATTATCTTTGGTTTCCAGGTGTACATGCTGTTGTCCTTCAAACATTTGAATGCAGGCCTACTCACAAGACATGTGAAACTATTGGAAAATTATATTCCCTCTGTAGTTGACCCATTTGTAAATGACCTCAATTCGTATATAACAAAAGCGTTTACATGATCCCCCCACACACACAACCAAAGTTCCACACGTTCACAATGTGCACTGAGTACAGACACACTTCCATCCATGTCTACAAAGCATGTCCAACATATCCAACACAACAGTTAGTCAGCACCACGAGCACTTAAATGTAGCAACAACTGTGCATGCACAATACAAAACCCCCCAATAGTTTCGTAAACGTCTTCTACAGTACTCAAGTTGTTAATAGTTATAGCAGTACTTCAGTAAGAAGTAGTGCTATCAAAAATAGTTGTGGTTTTCGCAGCATCGCATATGGTCGGACAAGTATTGACACCAAACCACCAAAGCGACCTAGCCTAACACGGTACTGATAATTGTAGGGTATTTCCCACTACAGACACCTGCGTTGTTGAACGCAAATAACACAAGGGGGCAGCACATCGCCACGATACTCTTCTATAAATTGAATCCTTTGTTTTTGTTTAACTTAATCCCTGATGATAAAGGTCTACAATCCACCACAATTGCGACAACATGTGTTTTGGAGGTATCTACACCCATAAACCCCGGGCTGTTTATCCTTTTGTTTTTTTATGAGTGTGTTTTGTCCGTTTTTGCACACAGAGAGCCCTGTGTGGGCCCACGACCACACGGAATTCTATGTGACACAGACCGTACGAAATTGTAAAATGAGTAGCCTCGTGTCGTGAACTTGATTCGTCCCTCATGTTCTCGTCGTGTCTATCGCCAAACTGTCGCCGTGAACCTTCATAGCGTTCTGTGTATCAGATACCGTTAGTCCACATGGTTTGGGTTACGTACATCAACAAAAGCCATCCGGTTGCTGTCATTTTCTCACCTGGGTAATTTGCACAAAAGAAGAAAAAAAAACTGCCCAAACTCTTTAGTAGGCATATTGGTTTTTTTTTAGAATGCAAACAATTCTCTACAAACAGGCTCCTTGCTAACGTAGCATTAGCCTACATCACATGCTCTTCAATTCAATTACCCTCAAACATTTCTTCCCAGTGTATAAACATTCTTTTATTTGAGCACTCAGAACCAAAACTCTAAATATGTTACACGTCAGTGTAAACTCTGCATACCAGTGTTCAAACTTAATATTAACATACGTAGTAAATATTGATTTATTCGATTTAGCAGGGCTTGTGATTTATTTACAATAGTGGTCGTATTTACATGATCCGTATTTGAAAGATTTCAAGATTCAATCAGCCAGGTCTTATCTATGGCAGCTGGCCAGGGTCGTTGAAAGTTCCCGAACACACCATGTATAGGGGATACACGCGCTCTCACACACACAGAAACACATATACACACGTGTGCGTGTGCACCCACACACACAAGCATACAAACACACCGACACCGAAACACACCCCCACACAAATCTATAGGGGATTTGTTTGTTTTCATAAAGAACAAAACAGCAGAAAGTCGTCACAGGGGAGTAGGATATGAAAGACAGAGATATAAGAGTATAGCGTAGCATCGAGCACAACATAGTAAAGCATAGTGAAGCTTAGTATTCTTAGTATTGTTCTGGTAACTTCGTACTGTATTGGCAGCCATGAAATGTTTCGCCTTCTGATGACAAATGTACTCTTTGTAAGTCGCTTTGGATAAAAGCGTCTGCTAAATGCCCTAAATGTAAATGTATAATATAATGTATTATTTAAGTATTGACGAGTATTACCTTCTATTTCTGTTTCTATTTCTATTTCTATTACCTACATTTCAAGTGATTTTCAAGCCCAACCAATAGTCAAACTGAAAATTTTCTTCAATTTATCAATTTATTCAAGTCTACAATGAACATTTGGCCTGCATTGATTGAAAATACTGTATCAAATCAGCATCATTGAATGTTTTGAAATATGGATGGAACAATGTAATCATGTAAAGTCAGGTATAGGCATAAACATGAAATAATCCTGTTGTTGAAGAAGTACAGAAGTGGAGCACATGTTATATGCTAGGCAAATAGGTCATCCACTGGGCGGAATGTGTAAAATAAGACAGTGGGCGTTTGTACTATGTATTCATTTCAGGTAAATGCGGCCATCCTGTGTGCTGTGAATAGCACCTTTCTGCGTGTAAACGCATGTCCTATTTGATTTCAGCTCTGCCTCAT
>OMKQ01054909.1:0-11897 GCA_900302335.1 Phycis phycis | reverse complement strand
TGTAATATTAACATGGCGTATTGTACATTTAGTTTGATATTGAATACAGTTCTCCACGTATTAACAAACTGTAAAACCACAGCACTGGCATCAGACGGAGCAGCACACTTACAGCCTACGTACATCTAGGAACACACACACACACACACACACACACACACACACACACACACACACTCTCTCTCGCTCTCTCTCTCTTGACATGATCAATGTAAAAAAAGCCTATGATACATTATTTATTTTCTACAAAGGTTTTATAAAAAAAAAGACAGCAGGGTTAATAGTCATATCAGGCATCCATCCAGCTCTTTAGGGGGTCCGGGTAACTAACGTGCTACTGAAAATTCAATGTTAATAATTCTGTAACATCCAGCTGACTGGCGAGGACACATCCACGTAACCCTGAGTTCAACCCCACAGAGTCTAGATTTAGTGAAGCCTAACACACAAAAAAACAACAATGGCTCAAGTCTAAAACACAAATCTGATAAGGAGAATGTACCTTTGAAATTAGATTTTTGAGCGATTTGAGTCTTAAAAAGGTCACGCAAAGTTGTGATGATAAAAACATCTGTGATAATCAAGATGAGACCGACCCCTAGATCAGTGAGTTCCAACCTTTTGGGGTCTGTGACCCCATTAAGTCTTTCAGTCTGAGCATAGCGATTGCACATCACACCACACTAAGGGTTCACTAGCAATTCACTCAGTGATTGGCAGTAGGTCACCAAGTGCTTATTATTAGTTCACTAAGTGGTAAGCAGTAGTTTGATAAATGATTAGCAGTTCACTAAGTAATGAGTAGCAGTTCACTCAGTGATTGGCAGTAGTAAACTCATGATTAGTAGTCATCAAGTGAACTTCATCACAGGGGGTCGATGGGGAAGGCCTCGGGCCACTGGGCGGGGTCCAGGAAGATGGAGGCTGAGCCGCTGTAGAACCACAGCCTGGGCAGCGAGCCCTCCACCCTCCAGCTGTCGGCCGCCCGGTCGTACACCTCCATCTCCACGCCGTAGTCCCCCTCCATCCCAATCCAGTGGCCGCCCGTCACCACCAGTTCACCCTGAAGCACCACCAGGCCCCCGTTCTCATGGAGCATGTGGAGGAACTGAACCTGGGTGGAGGAGAAGAAGGAAATGAAGACAGCACTGATAACGTCGTTCTCTGCAGTCAATGTTAGTGAAGAGCAGCACTGACATTGACTGCAGAGAACGATGTTTTTTACTTGAAAAATTACATTAAATGATTACATTTGATTCTATTTCTTTGTCAGATCAATAACATTGCATGCTAAATTAGAGGATTACTTTTTCAGATAAATTGTAATATATGATAAATAATATTAGTGTAACATCTTTGCAGTTTAGGCTTGACAAAGTATCTGAAATAAAGAACAATGTTTTTTCCATAAATCACAGTTTAGTATGGATGCTTAAATGCATGCTTAAAAAAAAAAAAACTGCCAATAGTTTACTTCCCCAAAATATCATTTTGGGACATTTTAAGTGCAACTGAAACAGATCTACACTATTTTCATTCATTTATCATAATGTTTAATAAAGACAGTGTCGGTGATTTCATGTGATCCATGACAGTGGCCCAACCTTCGTCCACAGGTTGGCCTCGGGATCGTAGCAGAAAACCTTCTTGGTGTTGTCAGCGATCAGGTACACGAGGTTCTCCGCGGTGACGGAGCGGGGGGACGACAGGTACTTAGGGATGAACGGAGAGCACACGATACTCCAGCTGTCTGGGGGACCAAATGGCACGTTGACGTCCCCACAAACCGTGGGCATGACAAGCACACAATGGCAACGTCCTCACACACCAGGTGCACAACAAGCACACAATGACACCATCCTTACAAACCGTGCGGACGACAAGCACACAATGACAATGTCCTCACAAACCGTGTGCACGACAAGCACACAATGACACCGTCCTCACACACCGGGTGCACGACAAGCACACAATGACACCGTCCTCACAAACCGTGTGCATGACAAGCACACAATGACACCATCCTTACAAACCGTGCGGACGACAAGCACACAATGACAACGTCCTCACAAACCGTGTGCACGACAAGCACACAATGACAACGTCCTCACAAAACACACAATGTAAACGTCCTTACACACCATGTACATCTACGCAACAAACACACAATATTAACGTCTTAATATAACGACAACTACAGGACATAATGCGTGAACATCCTCCCAACCATCAGTGTTTTACAATATTGGGTCACATAATATGGTATGGTGGTGGTCCATACTGTAGCGTGTCGTTTTCTACTGTTAGGTAGCGCCTGCTCCTCACCGATCACGGGGTTGTAGCACTGCATGGTCAGGGCGTTGTACTTGACGGCACACGAGCCAATCACGTAGAGCTTTCCGTGGCAGGCGGAGGCTGTGAAGTTGGTGACGTAGCGCAGGGCGGGGCAGGTGACCGCCCAGGTGTCACTGTAGGGGTCGTAGTGCTCCACCTCCACGTAGTTCAGGGTCGTCCCTGAAGACAACGTCACAGCACCATCAGCTAATGGCAGCTCTCTGTGAAAGTGTGTTTCTGCTTTGTTTTGCTACGTTATAATTCTCCCCATTTAGAATAGAATAGAATAGAATAGAATGCCCTTTATGGCAGCTACTGCCCGTGAGCCATCGCTCTGATTTTGATTGTGTGTGGTGACAGTTCTCAGCCTCACTAATGAGTGTCTTTGGACAGACTAGGTACAAAGTGAAGGTCCAGGTCAATGCAGCCACGTCCAGATCCCCATATCGTTTATCACCCTACCTCCGATGACATACAGCTCTCCGTTGAGTGTCGCTGACGTGTGATTGGTTCGCGGGCGGAGCATTGACGCCACAGTGACCCAGCGGCCCTGCCGCGTCACGTACTTCCATGTCTCCGTGGTGGACCAGCTGTTGGTGTTGGACCCCCGTGACCCACCTGTCAATCACAGAGTCTCACCTCAACACCTCCCCGTGACACCACATACTCTGAAGGATGTTTGAGCTTGTTGCGACCACTTGTTTGGGAGGAGTCAAAAGATGCCATTTGTCTTGGGCAAGCACGTATGACATTTAGATTTAGCTTCTGTCGAATGTTACATTGAAATATCAAATCACAAATATCACAACTTCCTCTAGCTCGTGATTGTGTCACCAAGTCCGAGGGAGCAGGGCTTCATATTCCAACCAATCAAGCTGCGGGTAACTCCCACTAAGGCCAATCAAATCCTGAAGGGATCCTATTTACTTAGAACTGTTTGACTTGGACATAAGTCCATTAAGAAAGCAAGATATGCTATGAATGCCGCTTCAAGCAATCTGTGTAAAGCAGACTGCATTCCACACTGGGTGAACTCCGCTTGTTTAAAATAGTTTCCCCCATTACTTTACCACTCGGGTTCCAATATTTCAAAATAATAGCGTGCGTGTTTGGACAGGGCTAAAACAAACGTGTCTGACCTGTGACATAGACGTCGTTGCTGAGAGAAACCAAGGAGTAGCCCCACTTGTTGGGGTTGGGGAAGTTTGGGAGTTGGTGCCACTGCTCTGCACAGGGGAACCCAGGAGAGAACACACAGAACACACAGCGTCAGAGCTTACATGCCTATGGGGCCGGGCGACTTTGGGGGCACAAGAGCAGACATTCAGCATCAATAACTACATATGTACATGCACACATTTGGTTGAACTTTAGTTCAAACTCCTTTCTTGTTAATCCTCTTGTTCCTAAACTAATTTCTTGTTCCTCTTGTGTTTCATTTGTTGAGCATGTTGCTACTTTGCACGCAAAGCGCTCTATAAATAAAGTTGGGTTTGATACAATTTGAGTTGACATACAAAAAAACTGGAGAATTTAGTCTGAAAGTGAACATTGCCACGGTCTGATCTGAGCACAAATAGGAGTGGGTAAATGTTTTCCTCCCTGGGTTGATTTTCTCTGGGTAATGTTTCAGGGTTTATTAAGCGTTGCTGTTCTTGGCCTGGCCTCCCCATTCATGTCCTACAGCAGTCAACCCTGCCCATACTTTATTTTGCCAGTAGATTCTACAAACAAAACTCCATCTCCATTTAATTCCACTCTACAAGACCATATAAGATATTATTATAAATTATACTTACTATTTAGTCATTTGGCAGACAGTTTTAAGCGACTTGCAGTTACAGACATTAAGGAGCAGGGAGGAGTTATGAATGTAGGCTGGGGACTTTCTGGCTGGGAGGCAAACCCCCTAAGCTTGACCCTATCCTACATACAGCCTACACAGCCTACACACAGCTTACACAGCCTACACACGGCCTACTTTGGGGAACAGGACGAAAACACGTACGGGTCTTGATGTTGTAGAAGGCACAGTTCCGGGGGAGCAGCCTGGGGTCTCGGTCTTCATCCTCGTCTTCGTCGTCATCCTCATCGTCGTCCAGCGAGCGGCCGCCCATCACAAACAGCACCTCCTGCAGGTTGGGCGGGGGGCTGCACGCGCTGTCTCGCTGCACTAACCCGGGCACTACAGCCATCTTCTGGAAACAGATATCACAGCATCAGCATCACAGCTGGGCACATTGACGAGATAAGATAGGGTGGTACTTCACTCATCCTGGACTGGTGGGGACATTCAGACAGAAACAGAAACGGAAAAACGGTGCAAATCAAGGCAGAACAGGAACACGAAAAGACAAATATAATTATGTTCTATATAAATATAGTCTATAGGCTACAGCGAGCACACTGGGCCTATCCCACCATCAGTAGGCCTGCTAGTGGACGACTACCAAAGACCAACCCCGTCACTATACAGTAGCTACCACCAATGTTTAGCTATGTAGTGATGGTTTACTGTTGGTGCATTTTAACCAGATACATACTACTCAAGACGTTTCTATTTGCGCTTCTATAGCTTTTACTCAAGCGATTTTGTTACGGATTACTTTTTCAACTGAGATATCTGTACTTTCACTCAGGCATGACTTCCTAGTGCTTCACACTCCGCTGCTACGACGTGACTCACTCTCAATGCAATGGAACAAAACGCTGAAACCCAACCGAGGGGACGGCGCCTCCTCTGGACAAACCCGGGTCACTGCAGGTCACTGCAGCGGCTGTTTTGGATTGGCTCAGAAGAGAGCCTGGTGATGTCACTCAGCATCGTGTGTATGGCCTGAAGTGACATCATCACCTGGGACTCATTTCAGCTAAATCAGAAACAGCACAACAGAGGCAGCGACTTCCTGGTTCACCCACTAACCCTTACTCAGGGGTCCACAAACCGACATGCTAACCCAGGGGTCTACAAACCAACAATGCTAACCCTACCGCTAACCCAGGGGTCCACAAACCAACATGCTAACCCTAACGCTAACCCAGGGGTCCACAAACCAACAATGCTAACCCTAACTCTAATCCAGGGGTCCACAAACCAACAATGCTAACCCTAACGCAAACCCAGGGGTCCACAAGCCAACCTGCTAACCCAGGGGTTTTTATGCCCTTTGGGGGGGCTGCGGTTAGGGGTGTACCTTTGTCTTTGACAAAGGACTATACAAATAAAACTGACTTGACGTTCTCATTTTCTGTGAATGAACACTTCTCTCTGCAAACTGGAATACATTAATAGCGTATTCCTCTTTCAGTCTGCAAACTGAAGGCATGCATATACAGCTCAGAGAAAACTATGTACTATATGACCCACTGAACCCGCTCATGGCCCACAGTTTAAAGACCCCTGCCCTAACCTCTTGGAGAACCTTCTCCACGGCCTCTTGGGCCCCGGGGGATCCCTGGACCAGGCTGTCCTTCAGCAGGCGGTCCCTGAGGTAGTCCGGGCTGAGCAGCGCCAGGCGGGTCAGACCCAGCAGCTCCGCCAGATGGACCAGCCTGGGCGTCTCCTGGTGCCGCACCCAGGCCAGGGCGGCCTCCACGCGGGCGTGCTCCGACCTGACCCGCAGGCCCTCGTGTGCCAGGCAGGAGGCCAGCCGCTCCTTCTCCAGCAGGGGGAACTCCTCGCTGCGCTGCACTGCCTCAAAGTTCTCCAGCAGGAAGCCCCAGGCCTTGTCCACCACCTCGGGGCAGCCGTGGGTCTCCCCGAACTCCAGGATGCCCAGGCAGTTGGTGGCGTCGATCTGGTGCTGGAGGTAGCGGCCGCACACTCCGCGCACCGTCTGGAACTGCAGCTGGTCGGAGGTGCGGATCAGTCCCTCCACGTTGCCCTGGTTGATGGTCAGCTGGCCCGTGTACGCAAAGTCCAGCAGGGTGCCGAGGACGTCAGGGTCCACGTCCCGCAGCTCCACGCGCGCCGCGATGCTCTCCACGAAGTCCCCGGAGAACATGCTGCAGAAGTAGGGGCTGCAGAGGGCCAGCACCGCGCGGTGGCAGGGGAAGTCGCGCCCCCCAGCGCCCAGGGTCACGTCCACCAGGCTGGGCTGCGAGCGCAGGGATCGCAGGCCCTCCAGGATGCTCTGGGCATGGGAGGACAGACTGAAGTCCAGGTCGTCCACGTTACGCACCATGGCGGTCGGACACTGCTAGACCCTTCACGGCGCCGAGAGAGAGAGAGAGAATGAGAGAGAAAGAGAGACGAGGGAGAGAGAGAGAGAGAGAGAGAGAGAGAGAGAGAGCATTCACCTGTAGGGTTCAAGACCAGATCAGAATGAAGCGGCTCCGTGGAATGAAGAACTGAGACAGAGAATCACGGGGAGGGCTGCTGTGACCGGATCGCGGGGCGCTCAGCACAGGATCAGCAGGGATTTACAGCGTTCAAATTAGAACCTATGTGTGCAAGATGTTATTTGACCTCTGGAATCAATTTACGCAGGAAAATAGATATTGAGCTGATGTCAAAAACCAATAAAAACTTTCCATAAACAATAGTGAAAACACAGCAGAGCTTATAGGACTCAGCACAAACACATCTCGCTCCTTCCAAGAACATAGCATAACATATTTTAAACATTTATTCAGCAATTGGACATAACATATCGAGTTCAACACCCTCTCGTTTGTTACGTGAGCAAACAGCCCGTCACGTGAGTGCGGTGCGTCTGTTGTCCCAGGAACACACCGGGCTGTTTACTTGGAAACAGATCAGCCTTCCTTCTGGTGTTGGGCCCAGTGCGGTGTCACGGTAACATGGCTGCTCTCCGACGTGAAGCCCATGATACAGTGCATTTCCCCGTCCCCAAGTACACGTAGAATCAAGGCAAAAACAAAAAACTCACCAAAGAGGCAGAGAATTACTGCAATAATTGCTCATATTTCCCGTCGGCAGGCGTACGTGTAGCGGGGGGCTACAGCCGGTTAGAACAACAAGGGAGCTGGCGGTGCGGCGAGAGCTTCGGCCAAGTCACTGGGACCAGCCTGTCGCTCAGCTATATTTAGGAGCCCCGGGGCCGCCGCGTGAGGCAATGGCATTCCAACACAGCCCCCCCGTCCACACCTGCTGTTAAAGGAGCAGGGGCTCCTGGGGGGCCATGAGTGAAGGCGGGGGCCGTGATGGAGCTTGTTTTGACAGCTAATCACCCGCGCTGCCATCTTGGAGGAGCTACTAGATGTTGCTGTGTGTAGGAAGCGTTGGTACTTTGTAGAGAAGGAGAAGTGTGTGAATAAGCAGTTACGAACGTTAAAAGATGTTTTGTGAGCATTTATTGTTATAACATCGACTAGCTCCAAAATGACAAAATTCAATCTCAAAAAATCTCACTCAGGATAAAAGACGCAGCATAGGTTTTTGCTGTTCAATATTTGGTAGAGTCATTGTTTTTGTAAAGAAATAAATACAAAAATATACCAAAGAGTCCCCACCCGCCCATTACTCAAAGTAAAAAATCTCAGCCTCCTTCTCCTTCCAGAAGGCGAAGCTGCGGTCGATGTATTTACAGATCTCCTCGTTGGAGAAGCTGGAGATGTCCGTCCCCCTGTTCAGACCCCCCTCGTCGGGCGTGGGGGTCTGGACAATGACCCGGGGCACCTGCCGGACCTCAGGCAGCGTGCGCTTCTCCGCTGCTGCCGCCACCACCGCAGGCACCACCTCAGCCTCGGCCGGCGCCACCGCACTCCCGAAGAAGCGCGTCTTGATGTCGTCGAAGCCGTCCTTCCACTCGCGGCCCCCAGCCGCGATGTCCTCGATGACGGCCTTGTGGAAGTCCCGCACCGTCTCCCAGGTGAAGCAGCCCAGGTGGTCGAACACCTCGAAGCACAGCAGGTGGCGCATCTTGCGTTCGTCGGGCGGCAGCTCCTGCTCCAGGATGTGGAAGTAGCCCAGCATGAAGAGGTCGAGGGTCAGGCTGTCGTAGTCCACGGCCACGCCCTCCACCCGCGGCAGGAACTGCTCCGGGGAGTAGAGGGCCTGTTGCCGGTGTAGCCTGTGGGGATGGACACGCGTTAGGTTCTGGCACCACTGCAGGCGTTCGCGGGACCTACTGGCATAGTGTTCACTACCCACCAGCTCAGTCCTCAAAATAAGTGGTATTTTTTTCAAAAGCTGCTGTCAAAATTAGTTTTTCTCTGTGTCTATGAATGACAATCTGGTGGAAATGAAAAACAAAATCGTATTAATTCTTATGTATTTCTGCTGTGACACTCACTTTCCCGTCTGTCCATATTATATCATCTTAATTCTTATCTATGGTTCAGCCAACGGAACGGTAACCGTAGGTAACCTTGGATCCCAGCCTCTCCTCGCCCCCTGCCCACCTGCGTATCTGTCTGGACGGCACGCTGGAAATCATGCTCCTCCAGTTGCCCAGCATCTTGTTGACGGCCCCGCGCTGCTTGAAGAAGTGTCCCAGCGAGCTGTCCATCATCGTCTTCTGGGTCGTCTCCGCGCTGACCCCGTGACCTTCGGAAGACCCCTCGGTGTCCCCGGCCTCGGGCCCGCCGCTCAGCTTCCTCTCCGCTGCGTCTTTGCTCTTCAGCGTGACGGAGTAGGCCGACTTCTTCCAGTGTCCCAGGAACAGCACGACGATGCGCTCCTTCCTCAGGCTGGTGGTCTCCATCACGTCCGGAGAGGCTTCGTCGTAGTCGATCCCCGAGTCGCTGCTGTGGTCCGTCTCCGCGGTAACGCCCCCATCCCGGGCCTGGGGGGGAGGAGCCGGAAGCGTCTCGGTGGGGATGTTTGGCGGGGGGAGGCTGAAGGTGACGCACTTGGTCGTCACGGCGTCTGCATCGTCCGCGCCCTCCGCGTCATCCGCGTCGTCCTCGTTTTCATCGCCCGCCGCCGAGCTCTGGCTCTCAAAGTTGGACTTGAGTCTCCCGACCGAGACGCCAAACTGGTGGATCTCGTCCTCGATCATCTCCCGCCGGCCGCGGGCGCAGTTGGCCCGGTCGGGTGCCTCGGAGAAGACGGACACCAGCGCCATCTTGCAGTAGGGCTGGTCCGTCAGGTTGCTGAGCAGCAGGGACATGCTCTGGACGATGCCCGAGATGCGGCCGCACCACATGGGTAGCGGCACCTTGCTGGAGAAGTTCCTGAACTGCGTGTTGACGGTGATGTTGACGATGGGGGCCGGCAGGATGTGCCGCAGCTCCTCGGCCAGCCGCGCCAGCTCCAGCTGGTAGCCCTCACAGTTCTTCTGCAGTGCCACGTTGGCGATCTGCTTCTCCAGGTAGATCAGGTCATCCTCCGTCAACAGCTCCCCGAACGGCCCCAGGATGGCATTGTGCGCCTGCGAGTAGCGCCAGCTCACCTTGGCGTAGCGACTGCTGCCGTTCTCCTGCAGGGGGAGACACTGGTCACCAGGTGTGTGGCCCACAGGGTCTCACGCTCTCACCTGGAGAGTTTTCAGACTCTCCAGGTGGCTCAACATGCTAGTGTGCTATCAAAGTAGGCAGCACCATGCAGCAATCACTGGCTTGATTCTAAGACATGTTCCTAGGCTACGAAGGTGAGTGTAGACAGGTATGTGCAGACGGGTGTGTAACCTCACTCACCTTCCTCCTCTGGTCCTCCTCGTCCAGCAGCCGGGCCTGCAGCTGTCTCACCATCACCTGTCGCTGCCACTCCGCGATGGGCCGGCCCCTCTCGTCGTGGGTGGGCACCAGGTAGTCGATGTCCGACAGGTTGGCCTCCTCCGTCGGGAGCACCACCATCTTGCTCTGGAACGGTGTTGTCAGGGTCACTGGGTGTACAGGGTGTACTGGGTGAACGGCTACAGGGACGGGACCTCACATGGGGTCGTAGAATGCTTCTGACTCATAAGACATAGATTTAACATTTTTGTTTAAAAAATGCTGAAGGCTAAACATCTCAGATTAGACCACAAGCAAACTACTACCAGCTACCTCACCGGGACGTTCATATTCAGGACAGGGTTTAATGATCGGTGGGGAACCAGGTGCACAAAGTTGGGGTTGCAAAGGACTATCAGACCCAGACCCTGACCCAGACCAGGAGGGAGGGAGGGAGCCGCTACATCACCGATCCCCCCCCGTCATCTCACCCCGTGTCCGGTGAAGACTCCGGACTGAAGGCCGGATTGCTTCAGGCTCGTGATGGACTGCATGTTGCCCAGGTTGGCCCCCAGCCGTGGTTTACCCTCAGACACATCCTGGTCCTGGGCCGGGGCTGCTGACTCAGAGGGCCTGCTCCGGGTAAACCCCTTCAGGACTACACAATGATAGTGACATTTAGATTATTATCATTCAGAAGACAGAAGGGGTTAGACAGTACAGGAACAGGTCATTAAGGAGCAGGTAGGGGTTAGACAGCACAGAGACAGGTCATTATGGAGCAGGTAGGGGTTAGACAGCACAGAGACAGGTCATTAAGGAGCAGGTAGGGGTTAGACAGTAGAGAGACAGGTCATTAAGGAGCAAGTAGGGTTAGGCAGTAAAGAGACAGGTCATTTAGGAGTACATAGGGGTTAGACAGTAAAGAGACCATTAAGGAGCAGGTGTGGTGTGAGGGTATCTTGGTCAGAATGCATAACACCTGAACCTTGACCCAGAGAAGTAAACAAACTGTCTACCAGACGTGGCGATGTGGACCTTCTCCATCCTGGAGGCTGTGGTCTTCTCTGGGTGGGCGGGGCCACATGTTGGAGGTGGGGCCAGGGGGAGAGGAGGGGATGAAGGGGGACCTGGGTACTTCGCCTGGGGGGGCTCCAGGTTCTCTGGTTCCTGAACCAACAATCAAACGCATTCAATGAAACTTATAGCTAAAGATAGAGCGCTTCTCGTGCACAACAAGACATGAAAGAATCTGAGTTTTAGTTTGAAGACGTTGACAGCTTGTGGTGGCCTCAGTTGTTCTGGGCCTACAGACCTTTAACGTCTCCATCTGTGAGTCACTGCTGTGGATCTCAATGCATGGGTCGCTCAGACCGCGGTAGTAGTCTCCTCTGATTGGCTGCCTGGACACGGGGGCCGTGTCTGCCACCTGCTCCTCCTTCTCCTCCTCTTCCTCCTCTTCCTCCTCGTCGTCTGAAGCAATCTCCTGGATGGGTTCGTTGACAGAAAGCAGCTGGAGACACAAACAACACCAACATCAAACCCTTAGCGTGTGAAAGACTTTGGGTTCTGACGGTGTTCTGTGGGCCTTTGTTTCTTCCTGTTTGTCATCCTGAGGACAAAGCAGCCCACAGCACGCTCATATACATGTCATCAAGGCGCTGTAGGAGTGGCAGTGAAAGGTGTTTACTGGGACAGTATACAAGTACATAACTCTCCATGCGCTCCTTCAGCCCTGACTCAAACATGTGGTTAAAGACAGTGGGAGCCTCTTAAAGCTACACGAGGCTCTGCTCTCTGAGGTCCATCCAACGGGATCAAAGGACTAATGTGATGCAAAGAAAAAATGTCTGCTCCACCGCAAACGTTTACTCGTCTTTAAAACGGTGACAAAACACGCGATAAAAAAAAACTGACCCGTTGTGTTTGCAACTCAACTCAGA
>OMKQ01054904.1:0-16184 GCA_900302335.1 Phycis phycis | reverse complement strand
CGGCGTGAGGCGCACTGGTCAAATGAACACATCGACGCGTATTAAATGTTCACCCCGGTACAGAGCACTTCCACAGTGAACCCGCATGCGCCAGGACCACTGGATGAAACCGATGACGACGAAAGCGCTCCGCATTATGAGATATGGTGCAGAGTTGAAACGAACGTATCAAACTAGATTAGAGGGACAGGAAAGGTTGACATAGTGTGATTTGTCAGAAAGACAGATCACACAAAAAAAAACTAAAAGCAAAGAAGGTGATAAAGTAAAAGAAGTGATTGAAATGAAAGAATTTAGTTCAGGCCTACATGATTTTCACCAACAGGTTATATCCCGCTTATTAATCACCTTTCCCACGATCAATAGAGACGTTGCCTCATAACTGCCTTGAACTTATATATCGTGCACAAATATGCAATATGCATTGTTCATTGCTATTTAGTGATATATCTAATCAATATAGACAGCCACACAGCATTCTGAATGGAGGTGAAGGAAAATGTGTATGCCAACAAGGGAAATGCAACACTGCTGGGGAAACATTTCATAATCCTTGCAGCAACGGCTACGTGGATTGTTGTAGTGGCTACATTTTTTGTATCAATACAAAAGATAAGCATTGACTTTATTGGGTATTTTGTGTTAAAACACCACATCCATTTCAACATTGAACTGTTTGTGACGAGTACATAAAAGCTATCACCGCAATAAATCTCATTCAATGTATTTATAAAACGTTACCAATGCCTGCAAGAAAGTGTGGAACTCCACACTAAAAACACAGTGACCGGGGGCCGTACGCGGACCCAGACCACCTCCAAAGGGTGGTGCTAACAATGAAAACGGCCACACCGTGTCAACACCTCTGTCAACTTCTCCACCCAAACGCTGACTTCAGTGGCCTCCATGTTTGCCTGTGTTCTGAGCGTGACCTCTTTCCTGTTCCTGTGCTTTGGCGGGGGGGGGGTTTGGGCCGGGACACGTACAGACTGGAATCTGACGTTGGCCGTGTTTCAAAAACACAACATGAACACCCAAACAAAACAAAACAAAACAAAACAAAACAAAAACAAATCATATCCGGGCACTAAATCAAAAACCGAGCATTTAGGCTTGCGGTGCGAACGAAGCCCAGAGCTGTCCACTTGCCATGGGGTTCACCCACGCACACAAAAGAGTCCCACCACCTGCCTACCACCAGACAGCCAGGCGCGGTAAGGACTTGTACGGTGGGAGGGGGCTGGCGACTGGACCGGCGAAAGGCTGATCTAGCTCTGCCTTCTGAGAAAGCCACAGTTTGTTCAGTAAAAGAGAAAATGAAGACGCCGCTAAAATGTCAAGTCATGTAATCACAGAGGTACGGTCTTGGAGAGCTTCACAGGCCCGCATTATACGACACCCGCTCAATAGGGCAAAGCTAAGTCCCCAAATCCTTAAGGGAGGAAACTTTGAGGAGGAGCAGAGAGGAGTAAGCCATCCTTCGAGCAAGGCACTACGGGGCAGCTGAACGGGCAGAAGTACTGCATCACGGTGGCAAAAAAAAAAAAAAGGAGAACAAAAGGTGATTCGGAAGATGAAGTTCTTAGTAAAGAGTAGATCAGTAGTAGAAGTAGTGGCGGTAGCAGCTATTAAATGTGCGTAGGTGTGTTCCTTCAGCATCATGATTGTGCTTATAAATCGCGTCCACGCGACGGCAGAGGCATGACAAGTGAAGCAGGAGCAGAGCACGGCGACTTGGATTTATTGGCTTTCAAGTTAATTAGCACCGATAATTCAGCATGGAGCATCAGCATCACACTGGCCTGATGACCCGCACTCCATTGACTTGCTATTCACTCACGTGCCAAGAAGATGCTGACCTTCGCTCTCGTTGCGAAACATGTTTACGGCAAAATGAGTCAGTTGTTAGCATATATAATTAAGATAATAAACACATGCACAAGATTCCATTCGGCTGCTTGCCTTCAGTAAAGAGCGTATGCAATGTGACAATATGTACTGTAGTTAAAAACAAGGTATTGTCTTTGGTGTAAATATAGATCCTCTTTCTCTGATCGTCTCTAATCCAGGTCCATACTTTTATAGCTGGGAAACGCGATACAGAGAGGCTCTGCATTCATCATATTATATGTCAACATTGCAGGTTGCTACAGTATGAGTCCACTATGGCACCCAATTGGCTCCTGTGTGTGCGTGTGCGTGTGCGTGTGCGTGTGTGTGTGCGTGTGTGTGTGTGCGAGAATGCGGAGGCACTGTTAATAATTCACGTCTAAATGATATATGAATCAGCACGGTTTACTTTGGAGCTAGCATTTGCACAACAAAATAAAAGCGGCCACACATTATTCCTGGCAGATCAGCGGCTTGCCCCTGGTAGTGACACAATGTCCCTCCCCTGCATGTGGCAGCTGACTAATGGCGCATTTAGCTCTGTCCCAAAAGGTTTCACACCACCAACCCACCGGGGTGGCCAAAAGTCACCACTTGCAGTCCATTACCATTACAGCCCATTACCACGCAGGCATGGGAGAACGATGACCCGTGGAGAGAAAAGCCAGAGGAAGCTTTAAACGCGGGTGTCTTCGTGATTAATCGTGTTGCAGGTCAAGATGTGAATTGGATAAAGACACAACAGATACAATGTGTTAATGGGAGAATTTCCCTTTGACATAACATTGTGGCGTGGGTGATGAAAATGCTAATGGGACTCCCGTCAGCCGGTCACACGGTGTGCCGGGGGGGGGCTGCCTTTGCCACTTGTCGCTCCGCGGTCGGACATGATGTAACCCCCCGCTAGCCCCCGGCATGCCGCGGCGGCTCGGGATTAGCAAGTTAATCCTGATTGGGGATAGATGAGCAGGACAATTACCACCACAGCAACATCCCACCTGCCATCGCTGAGCAGGGCAGAGAAACGCGCAAATGCGAATTCCTGCAGAGAGAACCTGCAGAGTGGCCTGGGATAACACCGTGAGACCCACTCGCGGATTCCTGCTGCTGCTTTGACGCTACGGGTTCACCCACTGAACACATTCATGCAAAGTTAACCACAGTGTGCACTTGGCCGGTGATTATTACCGTGCGTTTCAAGCAACATTGAGTTTTAAGACCCCGACTAAACAATCAGACGGAGATGCAGCCAAGACACGGCCAAAAGAGCAGACGCCCATCCACTGATGCCTCGGAGTCTCGCGCGGCACGTGCTGGCAAATGTTTCCATCTCCCCGAGCGCAGATGAGTGAGTCATGGAAACGGGCTGCAGACCAGCGTGTGTTGGGGTCACGCCCCGATCCATGTGCTCAGGCTGTCGCGGCCGCGCCCGGGCCCCCCCCCAGCGCTCCTCTTCGTTCTCCCTGGTTTGGGGAATCCCTTCCCTGCCTGCCTTCCCTCAGCGAGAATGGAATGAGGTCGTATGGAATGGAATGAGGCTGCGGCCCCATAGTAAAAAATAAATAAAAAAATTTAAAATGGCGTCCCATGTCCTTTCCTAACCCCTTCATCTTGACCCCGATGGAAAAGGTCATTCCCGGGGACTTAGGAGGAGACGACCGCAGTGCTAAGAGAATCCGAGCGCATGCGCCCGGCGACGTCATTACGCGATGACGGACGGTAGATCGGTGAAACTACAATGACTGAAACTACAAAAGTGGCCACAAAATAGAGGACAGAGACGAAACAGTTTGTCAGATCGAGTGGTTACATTTACATTAGCAGATGCTTTTATCCAATGCGACTTACAAAGAGTACATTTGTCAGAAGAAGGTGAAACATTTCATTGCTGCTAATACAGTAAGAAAGTCACCAGAACAAGTTTCAAACATTTGAAACTTTTTAACATTTCAATCAATGGTTGCTCACACTCACCCTCCTGTCCATTCATTTAACAACATGAATCCCAATGAATCTCAGTGACTGTATGAAAATGATTGTCGCTCATGTTGACTGTTTGCGTCACTTTAAATGTTCCTGCCGCATGGAATTGGGGAATGATTCCTTTTGTTAAGGATGGAGTGTTAGTGTTCCCTATGTTTAAGGAAGGAAGCATTGAAGCAGCTTCCTTTAGCATTCAGAGAATTCAGAGAGCTCTTATCAAGGCTGCCACTTAGACACTTCCGGTCAGTTCACTCAGTTAGGAACCTTCCCAAGCAAAACAGACTATTTGACCGCAGCTTGTGATTTGGACATACAGGGCCAAATTAGATGGTGAAGCTGATGGGTAACATAGTCCATACAGGACTATGTGATGGATGTATGGTAAAGGAGACGCTTCTTTGAAAGCCAAGTCAATAATTAACAATCAATATTGGTCAGATCTGTTAGCACTAAAAACTTTTTTATGTCCTTACAATAAAAATAAAGCAATAAAAATTACTCTGTACTGACTTTTGCAGCGCATTTATAAACCCGCTATGTTTACATGGTCGGTGTACTTCTGAAAAGAATACTTTATCACCGGGCAATACATCAAATCACTCATCACGGTGTAGAGGCCACTGAGTCAACGCTAGCCTTTCCCATTGCAGCACCCTGCCCTCATCAGAAACAAATTAATTTATCTAAAAGCTGCATTACCACAGTCCCAGGGGCATACGGCAGGAAGTTATTTCTAATTCAGCTGCTAATCACCTCTGAATCAACTACTGACTTTCTGAAAAACAGGAAACATGCCGAGACCTTTTGGGGCGAAAAAGACATGTTCTGCATTGACAGCTCTGTCACTTTTGCATAAACAACTGCACCATCTGGGTCCATAGGAGGACTGCCACCAGAATGTTGCATTCTGGGGCATTCGTCCATATTCCAAACAGCACTGACTGAACGGGGATGGTACAACGTGCGTGCGTGCGTGCGTGCGTGCGTGCGTGCGTGCGTCCGTGCACGCGTGTGAGACTAACCTTCCATGGGCGTGGAAGTCGAGCTGCAGCATCCTGTCTTCATGGGAGACTGCTCTCTTGGCTCTCTGGTGGCTGCTGTGCAACGCTTCCATGTCGTATGATAGCCCCTCATAGTGATGGATGTACTTGTTCAGAGACTTTGCAAACTGCCCTGAAAGACACAATTGAGAGGACGGTCGGGCTAGCTTGTCGTTGAACAGCGTTAAAACACACCACTGCAGCCGATTGGCAGAGGTGAATTCCAAACACAGATGGAGGGGCATTTATAGCATCAGTGTACAGAGAGGATAGTGATATATAGTGTACAGAGAGGATAGTGATATATAGTGTACAGAGAGGATAGTGATATATGAATAGAAAACCTAACAAGGGCGGGGGAGTGGGAATAATGATTAGGCAAATGTCAGCGAAACAAAGTTTAGCAATCTAGGGAGGCGTGGCACCAGGTTTCTCTGCCTGACTACAACAATACCATTGTCTACAATCTGATCCTGGGAAAAAAGATGCTGCCGCTTCCGAATAAACGAGGAGACGGATACAGATCATGGGAGGATAGTTTCCCACTAGCTTCACGTGCAGACCAGCTTCATCCCTGGATTCTGTCCCACTATGCATCTCACAACGAAGTATACAGCCGGGTTGTATTTCATGCAGTTACTTCGTCTAAAGAGTTAAGAGAGAGAAAATGGCAGACAACGTTCGATCACCAAAACAGAAGGCAGAAACCCATAGACAATTGGATTATCCAGGGAATTAGGTCTACCTTTCTGCCTCACTGACTGTATGGTCATCCACTGGCTGGCAGTGTAACGTGTAAAGTTGAATGTGGATAATACAAGAAAAACAACACTATCAAGTATGATTTTCGCTATTGTTATTTTGGTTAATGTATAGTGTCAGTTGTGTCAGTGAGGCCTGTTCCATTTTACCTGCAGTCAGGGTGGGGTCTAAGGAAAACATTTGGCTCAATGAGGGGAACTGTTCCCAGTTTGACAGTGCAAGCTGTAAACCAATAACATAGCTTAAATTTAAGCAGACAGGTATAGTAGACAACAACCATGATCAAGCATAAACCACAATGCCAGTGGCATTGACATCCTGTCTCTACACAGCCCATTCGCACGAAACACAAAAGAAGAAAAGCCGGTAGAATGAGATTTCGCACTTTGAGCAACCGTGTGATGTACAATGCAAGAAGTTCAAAACACAGTCATTCCAACCAATCAGTAACAGCACAGCAAAGCGCACACAACTTAAAGACCTAGACAATGTGCAGCTGCAGGGTACATTGTGTGGAAGGAAATTTCACAATCAACCTCTGGCTGCAACGCCATCCCACCGTTGGCAAAAAATGACTATTGGCATAGCTCACGATTGATGGCCAGAGCTATTGGCATCAAAGGGCCTATAAAACGAAATAAACCTGACTGTATTTATGTCTGACAGGTAAGATTACAAAATGTACATCTATTGGCAATCTGTTGCAACCATTCATACATCTGTCTCTAATGGCGTGATCCATTTTAGTGACCTGCAGATTACTTTATACACCATGGAAATATTATGATGAAGTGTAATCCCATTGTTTGTGCTGTAGACAAATGTAAGTTGCTTACACAAATTGTGTTTTTTCAACTTTCACTGCAACTATCTTGAACGAAAGGCCTGTATCCTGTAGCATACAAAGTAAAAAACGCTATCCTTATATTAGTGCACTAAACCAATGTCTGAAATAAGTAAAAATATGAAAATAAACAGAATGCCAAGAGAAAAATGTGCCTATTCAAAAACATTTAAACTGCTAAGACTCTTGTCTTTCAAAAGTACAAGATAAAAGCTGAAGTATGTGAGCTTTTCAACAGCATTTCTGCTTTGAGGAATTTTAATGCTGAACTGAACAGTAGGTATTTGGCACAGAAGAATCAGCATAAAGGGGCTTTTACAATGTCCACTGCTTAGCCCCAGGCTTCCGTTAGCCCCAGGCTAACGTGGCTGACCCTTCTTCACACACTTTTCTGTGGGTCAAGTGCCAAGTGTTCACAGGAACGGTTATCTACACTGTGATTGGCTGGTGGGAGTTCCAGTTCCTTCTGGCCCTGATTCACACTGGCAATTTAGGCGACGTGCTTGACGCAAGTTGTCGATTTCACCCCATTGCCAAACATTTTGTGAAGCCCCTCTTGAGAAAGCTGGTTAGTTCCTGTGACTAACTTGAGAAAGTTAGTCACAGGAACCGATACACTCCCATATACCCTGGAAAACTAAAAGAGCAGGGATTCACTACTGGAGCCCTCTCGGGCAAGCGGTTACATGTCGAGCAATGACTCAGGGGGAAAACACTCAAATAATCAAAAGAGCAAGAAATGCAAAGAAGGTGGTCTATGAATCAGGAGCCGTACGGGTAATAAACTGTGCAGAGGATCTCCTTGTGATAGACACCTTATTCCTATCCACTTCAGACAAGCTGGTGGTTACCTTGCATGGCTGATAACACCATCTGCATTTACCGGCGCTAATCCCTTGTACAAAGTAGCATGGTCTGGTACCGCACGCATTGCACCCGAGCCCTTATTGGTCTCCCGGCACTGCACATTAGCGGTAGGAGGAGTTATCCAAGCCCACCATTAGACCTTGTTTTGGCCACTAGAATCCTGGTAGGCCTCAGCAATCATCCATGAGGAGGAGTCCTGAGTGTCTGAGGGATGTCTAGGGATGTCAATGGTTTATCTAATGTGGTCAAAAATACATGCTAAAATCTGAATATTGTAGGGTTACACTGATATAAATCAGCAGCATTAGACGTTAATGGGATTTTCTTTTTTTTTATGATCATACAGTACGTACTTAAACATTTTATCACGGCCAAGTGACAACTTAAAGCGAATAATTCTGGTAAAGATGAACTGAAAAAGGCAATCACATTTTCTAGCTTACAATTTAATTTTGCTCACATTAAGTAAGGGCTACCAAGAAATCAATAACACATTTTAATGTTTTAAATAGGATTTGTCCATCAACGTGATGGGAAAGTCTGACTCTGTGCCACAATTGCCATCAACATGTGTCTCAACTTGCTTCTCCAGCAACTGCTCAATATCTGATTTCCCACCACTCAATACTAAAAGCACAGAGACTTCATGCCTACTGTAATGACTGTGGGCTGATACATCCTTTGACACAGAGTAGTGTTGTGTCGGATCAATTGGGCCCTTTGTGTGATGAAATGGAATGTATTTGAAATACAGGGGGAGGAAATATAGGCCAATTGCACCCTAATATTAGCATGCATGATGACTACTATTTATATGACCAGATAGAAATGTCACATATTTGAACTTAAACTCCATATGTAACAATACAAGCAATTATATGGTATACATGTTAGCTAGCCAGCTGCAAACAAAAAAACGAATATCCTTAATACATCAATTAGTTGCCACACTGCCTCACATGATATTCAGCTCATGCTGAGTGCTGGGAAGACAAGCTAATTGTAGAAGCCCTTTGCCATTACACACCCACCTAAAAAAATCCATAACTGGAAGAACAATAATGATTAATCTAGGAGATAAGGATCACAGGAGATACGGTTAGCTATGTAGTGGTTGGTTTTTCTACCCATGGTGCTTCATTCCCTGAATGTATTGTACAGACATAAAACTTTGCATAGCACTTTGATGTGTTTGACACCAAGTGTGTGGAGGATATGAGCCATGGAATAGCTACAATTGTGTTGAATATGGTTTTTTATTATGAGGAACAATAAAGTACGTGGTGCATTTTTACCAAATAAGTGGCTTGGATGCTGAGGGAAATTGTGCTATTTGAAAACCACTACATTGTTTCATACAGACTCTCAGAACTGTTCATAACATGTGGGCACTACTAAGATGGGCACCTGCGACATACCTGGGTATGCAGTCTCGCGTACCGATATTTAGTAAGTAAACCCAGAAAAACTATGTTCCTACTATCCTATAACTGGGGTCAGCAGTCATGGTAAAAACTTCGTGTTCACTCAGCCACACGAGAACAAAGATGAAAATAAGAATCATAGAGGGTGCCAACCAGACGAACGTGAGAACGATAGGCCAATACATAATTTACACCACGAAGGTGATTCAAAGGTAAGTTTGGGATTTTGATTTGAACAACGCCCCAGCGAACAGAATATCTTTTGCGGAAAGACACCGCAGTCGATAGGAATGCGATAGGTTCAATCGTAGAAATGTACGCACTGAAATAGGACAGCTGTTGAAAGTGCAGCCCCTCTACACCTATACTTTGCCCATGTTGCCATGCACTATTTCCCATTATAATACACATTATAATACCTGACGTTTTGTGTGCAAATAAACAAGTGCGGCTTCGTGGGGTCTGCTGTCCAAATAGTCCAAATGACAAGAAATAAACCGGAATCAATTCGGCGCAATACAAGATATCGTTCACTTATTTGCTAAGTTCTCGGTCCTTCGCTCTGAACTAACTTAATGTCGGGGAGGATATTTTATGATTGAGGTTTTTCAAAGGGAACACTTCCGAATTGAGGACTTGTGTAATGTGTATCCTGGTGTTTAGGGAACTTGTTCGACAACCCAGTGTGGCCGCAGGGCGAACACGTCTACCTATAGTTTCAGTATCTCAGTCAAACAAGATAATGTTAAAACATCGGCGAAAGCTCCCTGCGATAACGAGTTTAGCTTGCGAAGTTGGATAGCCACCGCTTGACATATTCGCTAGATCCGATTACCCCCTAGGAGCGAACACTTCCTTGTACTGTGAACCGTTGCTAACTTACCTTTAACATTTCCCAGGAAGCAACATATGAGGATAGCGTTCACAGTTTTCATGTCGGTTAAGTATAGTACGCGGTACACTTGGTAGCGCACAATTCACCAGTTTGGTCTTTCACTTAAAGGTACAGTTTCCTGTGGCGCCAGCAACCATCACAACACGGTGTCTGTCCTCACAACACGGTGTGTGTGTCCTCACAACACGGTGTGTCGGTCCTCACAACACGGTATCTGTTCTGGCCACTCGCGCTGACGTCACTAATACACACGGGTCCCCTCCCTTCCGGGTTGTCGGGCTGTGTTTTTGCTGAGCTAATCTGGGAACGCCCAGTTGGACCAACCGCTGCTTTGATAGAAAATACCGATTGGGAAATTGGAAAACAATTATTGAAATTAATCAGATTATGTATCAGAAAAGAAAACATTGAATTAATTATAATTTTATGTTTTAAACCAGGAAAATTTGTATTTCTAAAATAACGTTCGTTACAGGCTTGCCAAAGTGCTTGAGTGAATCAAAAAAAATAGCAATTGTTTAAAGTGAAAGTAAAATAAACCATGCTTTTCTAAGCAAACCGTTTACCGGCATTAGAATTACGAGGAGGGGCGTTCTTGAGTCTGTCGATTTGGTCAATTCTGCCATCAAGTGGCAAACAATGTTAGTACCGTCTTTTGGACCGGCTCTTGTACGTGGAAAAAATACCAGGAAGAACTCATATCTTCATTTGGATTCGTATGCTTGTTGTGAGTCCCATTTTCCATCTTACTTAATTAAACAAAGCAAACGTATGTCTCCGTGAATGTGATCCACTCGACACACATTGGTACGCTGGTTTTCTGGCGCTCCCTTCCGTTCAAGCCCAAGTATAACATGTCAATGACGTCACATATAGAGTTGTCATGGCGTCTATGGGACTGAAGCTAGAGCTGCAATTTAGCTAAAAAAATCTGTCGACAGTTTGTAAAACGAAATGGAGAAAAATGCAAACCTGCATCAAGCCAGAGACGCGACTTCATTGTCTCCTACGATTGCAGGAGATACAAAGGATGTTACCGCGATTTCTGGTATGAAAGGAACAAACGACAAATGCAAGAAGAGTGAGCCTTCGCTTAGTAGTAGTTTGGTTCACGTTAGTTGCAATGATGGCACCAGTACCGCCGTCAGTGTGATTCCGGTGGCTGCGAAAGCCGAAACAACAAACACGATTGAAAGCCTCCCCGTGCATGGAAACGATATGGTGGGGATCGGACAATGCCCGGAGCCAAAGGATCAGATCAGTAACGGGATGGAAAATGACTCGCTAGTGGCTTCAGGAAATAGCGAGGGTGGTACCTCAAAGTTGGTGAATAACAGAAAGGGTGATCTGCCCTCGACTCTTACTCTTACAGATGCCTCGAATGTAACAAGCACGGGTCTTGTGCAAGTTGACACTTTTGGCTGTGATGAAGTCGAGCAAATGAAGCCTGTCAAACCAAAACATCTTTGTCCGGACACTACGATATTATCGACCAACGTCAATTCCGAGGTACCCGCTGATCAGACCGTATCTGACGGATTGCCAAGTACGAGTGACCCCGAACCAAGCTTTGCTGGCGAATCTCGTAGTATAGATTCACTCGAGTCTTTCTCCAATCTCAATTCCTGCCCCAGCTCTGAACTCAATAGCGAGTGCTTGGAAGAGCGAGGTTTGGCCTTGTCTCTGCAGAGCGAGTATGGTGCTGATGAGACTAAGGTTTCCTGCACCAAGGACCGAGGCGCCGCCGGCCAGTCCATATACCATATCAAGTGGATCAAATGGAAAGAAGAGAACACGCCTATCATCACCCAAAATGAGAACGGGCCGTGTCCATTGCTGGCCATTATGAATGTCCTTTTGCTGACTTGGAAGGTGAGGTCCCTGGGAGATGATTATAGATAATTGTAGATTGATAAAGGAACTCCCTACATGATTTGATTAGCACTGGTCTGAACTCCTGGAGTAACACAACAGGCGGATGATTGTCAATCGGATTGAGACATGTTAAACATGTGCAGATTGTTTATTGGTACAGTGTGAACAATGGTGTGTTGGTTCTGCAGGTAAAGATGCCACCTATGATGGAGATCATCACTGCTGAACAACTAATGGAGTATCTTGGTAGGATTTCATCATCTTATTCACCACAGAATGTACCAATCCGTACACACCTTGTGTTCTTATCTGTATTCTCTTTTGGAAATCAATGTTTTTTACGAATATAAGACTGATGCATGCATCATTACAATGTTATTAGGTTGCAGGTGTTCTCACCTTTTTATACATATACTATCAGAGGCCTGGGTATGTTCTGGAGTCAACTTGCCCATTGGACCGAATCCTTGCTGCTGTCAGTGGAATAGGACCCATCATATGTTCTCTGCATACAAGCCCCTAGCATCCTGATATGGGTCCTTATGGCGGTTTTTTGTTTGGCTCAAACATTACACTTAAGCAGTCGTGAGGAATAGGATAACATGGACTCTTTTAAAGAGTACATTTTCCTTGTTGCTATTTGATTTGTGATTGAAGAATCTACGGATCGGATTTGCTCACATCAGAGGGGGCTACTGTAAACACTATTGTATATCATATTCATAATCTAGCCCATATGAACTAAACTGCAGCTTTGGTGTTTGTGTTTATGTGTTTCTTTGTATGACAAAAAGTCTGTCCACATGATCGGTCCAATTTCTTTTAGATTTGATATATAGCGTGTGTGTTTAATAGAAGTAAGCTGTAAATTGTAAATGCATTTGCTTAACACAAATAGTCCGGTTGGAGTGACTTACTATTTATAGATGTGGAGAGTGAAAGGCACATGATTACTTCTGTGGTACCGAGCATGCTGGGGCAAACCCTGAAGCATCACAACAAATGTTCCTGCGGAGAACTCTCAAGGCTGACAGCCTTCTGGTAATCTGGAATCGAGTCTCTTAAACATCACTTGCAGTCTATTTTATACAGTCTAATGTTGCAGCCCGTTCTGGAAAAACAGCCCGGGCATCACTGAGTCACCCAGGGGATGATTACACACATCTCCAACATCTTCCATTAGCATTAATGCTTTCTATACTGAAGCTCGATTTGATAAAAGAACGTAACATCTTTTTCTTTCGTTTTTTTGCTTCATCTTAGTTGTAAAGAGACACTTACTACTGCACTGTGCGATTGATTACTGTTCTTGTCTGTCAGTGAGCTAAATAATGTAAGTTATGTCACCGTTTTGTCTTTTATTCATGCAACTTCCCCCTTCTGCAGGAGATTACATCCTTGACTCCAAGCCTAAAGAGATCTCCGAGGCTCAGCGGCTAAACTATGAGCAGGTGAACATTGCAAACTAACTCCTCTCTGTCTGCATGCATGTGGATGGATGGTTCATGGTATTTAATAGCCTTATAAGGAGATCACGTTTGTATTGCTGCTACATACCAATATGAATACCACTATGTTGGCACTGGTTGTGTACAAAAAAGCATTTGACATTTTAAAATGGATCAACAATTCTCATACATTTCTCTTCATCTTTTACTCAGCAAATACACACACGCTCAGTTTTGTCAAGCGAAAGCTTAGCATACCCGAACCTGCAAAATCATTTGTATACCTGTACTTATTAGCAATCTTTATTTTTTATATATAATATATTTTTATATATGATATATTTTTATATAAATCATATATTTTTATATTTTTTTAAAACCAGGTCACTAGTTTTTTACAGCGATAGAATATTGTGGTTTGTAAGTAGTTTTTGACCTAGAAATCGATTTGTATTGACTCAAAACATATATTTATCATTAAACATAGCTGACAGTGGTAGTGCACAACATATACTTCCATACATAAAACTGCCCTTTATAGCTGTACGAAAAGTGAATTCCCTGCACGGTTGCATTCAGGTTGCTCCAAAAAGGATTGTTGGATTAACTGTTGTAGCGTTGTCATGAACGCCAAAGAAAGCGGCCTTTGGTTCTATAGGTTACATAAGATGTCTCTTGTGAGACCTAGTAAGCGACAAGTCAGGGACGCCTGATCATGTGGTTTCCCATGGCCACCCATGGCTCTCTCCCACTGAAGGCAAGTGCTGAATCTGTGGCTCATATATAGAGCAAGGCAGTCAGAGTTTGAGGCTCTAGTGTCCACAGCGTCCACTCTGCTGGCAGTCTTGGCAGTGTCCGAGATGCACCGCCTCTTAGGCTTCTCTGCACATTTCTGTGACCGTTATAATGCGTATGTTTAATATTTTAATGGACGCTGCCAGCGAGAAAGAATGCACAGTTTTGTTTTCCATATGTATATTGCTTGTGAACCATAATGCTGTTGTTCTAATGAATCTGTGAGGTGTTTCCTGCTTGTATGGGAATTCATGTTGTTGGCGATTCCTGAATAGGAACACAGAGCACACGGCTCTTTGGTGTGTGTGTGTGTGTGTGTGTGTGTGTGTGTGTGTGTGTGTGTGTGTGTGTGTGTGTGTGTGTGTGTGTGTGTGTGTGTGTCTGTGTGTGTGTTGGGGGGGGCTATGTGGTCTGCATAGCTTTGGTGTTTGACGGAGGCTACTTAGGGTGGAGGCTGTTTTTAAATTTAGGAGAAGAGAGGGTTGTTTGGGAAGATGGAATGGCTGTGGTGGTGGTGCTGGTTCTGCTGGTTCTGCTGGTGGTGTCACAAGTAGGTATCAGAGAGGTTTGTCTATAATATGGAATTGGAATTTTGCCTGGTTCCAGTCTGTGAGTCCATGCAGACTTAAAAGATGTTCTGCGATTCAGGGTCTGGTGTCAGTTGCTTGAGTGATACTCAGCTCGGCAGGGAAAGGTATGCCGACAGAATCCATGTGACCAGAGTGAGCAATAGAAAACAACACGTGACTCCCATGGTGAAAAGTTTAGATTCTGCCTTCAAAGTCCATGCAATTAAAATCTTTCTGCAATCATTCTGCTTTTGAAGCTGTTTTGAAAAAGAATGTTCATATGTATACTTTTATTTACATTTTTTTGCTATTCTTGTGTTCATTATCCAGTTAGTGATTGGTGATTTTTATTTTGTATTTGCCCGATTCTTTTTTACCAGATTTGCCAGTTTCAATTCATGGTGGATTTTGTTGCAAGCTGTTTGAATCAATAAGAAATAGGCCTAGTTATATGTTCATCTTCTAAAACACAATCTGCCACAAGAGGCTATGAGGAGGATTAAAATAGCAATAGCTTAGATGTTTTTTGGTTATTAAATATTGATAAGAAGAGCAGCTGCTGAACTCGGGTTGTGTTTTTCTGTTATGGCACCGTGAAGTGTGCAATGTTCTCAGATATTTCACAAAGTTAATGTTTTGCTAGGTGTGCGTGCGTGTGAGTGACCGATGACAATGAAATGTTTGTGTTAACCTTTTCGTTTCTGCATCGGTGTGTATGTTCTTGAGACACAGGCCTGAGATGTAGGTTTGGACCTCACAGCTTTTCTTAGTAAGTCAGGGGTGTGTGTGCGTCTGCACGCACGCGCGTGTGTACGTCGTTGCAAGTTGATGTGGATAATGGATGAATGAATGCTGAAGTCGCGCATAACTCAGCAGACATAAATCATGAGGAAATAAATAAATAATTTGGCACAGTCACAGACGCACAACACACACACACACACACACACACACACACACACACACACACACACACACACAATTATTCCAATTTAGTACGGCAGAAAAAAAATGCTGCAGAGAGTTTGACCACTCATTCTGTTTCTGTCATGTAAACATCCTTCCACTATTCCCTGTGGTAAACAAGAGCTTCGCCGCCAGACAGCAGCGTCTTCCAAATGACCGCTGGTTTTCTGTTTCCCAGAACATGAGTGACGCCATGGCAGTCCTGCATAAGCTTCAAACGGGGCTGGACGTCAACGTCAGGTTCACGGGCGTACGGGTCTTCGAATACACCCCGGAATGCATCGTGTTTGACCTCCTGGACATCCCTCTGTACCACGGATGGCTGGTTGACCCCCAGGTGAGAATATCTCCGATGCATGCCAGAGAGCGCTAAAACCTTTTGACCTTGTGATTCACATGAGTTAGTGAAGGGAATGAAATGCTTTAAATGAAGATGACAATTGCGCTCAAAGCAGTCATTCTTTTTTGCACTGAAACACTAGAAAACACTGAAATAATTGCACATGGATATACTGTATATTCAAACCAAACATCGGTAAATCAAATTGGCCACTTAGGTGATCATTTTAGTTTCAATTTGAACATGGCATCACTAAACAGACATAATTACAGGTTCTATGTTATAAGAACCATAGCCAAGCGATAATAAATCTTTAAACAGGCTATTACTATTTTAACTGAAAGTGTTTATCCGTGAACTAATTTGCACATGGATATACTGTATATTCAAACCAAACATCGGTAAACCAAATTGGCCACTTAGGTGATCATTTTAACAAAACTTGCGTGGCAGTTCCAAGTCCCCCCCCCCCCCCCCAGTTCTGTG
>OMKQ01054893.1:1889-12483 GCA_900302335.1 Phycis phycis | reverse complement strand
GAACCAGGGATGGGCGTGGCGTGATGACGTCACTATGCGTCTCGTTTCCCACCTGCTCATTTTCTTAGAACAGGCATTTCACCACTTAAGATAATACAATATAATATCATTTCATAAAATATAACATCATATAATATGATATGATATAATATAATATGTTATGATATGATATGATATAATATAATATAATATAATATAATATAATATAATATGATATAATATAATATAATATAATATGATATAATATAATATAATATAATATAATATAATATAATATGTTCGGCCCCCATCCTGAAGAGGCCGACTGTGAGCCTAGCTAGTTACCAAGAAGCGACGTTATCCTCCTAGAAGGAGAACCGGTTCTAGTGCGCATGCTTAGTATAGCCCCCATGTGAGACTTGTTGACTTATTATTATTATTACGTTACTTATTATGTCATGCAACAGACCTGAGCAAAGCAACATACATGACAGTGCAAAACAATGTTTCAATTAACGAGAACTCACAGCTATTATATGTATTTATCAAAAGCAGGTCTTATGTCAGAGTGTGTTGATGCCGACAGTAAGTCCGACAGGGTTTGAATGGCTTTCCGAGCAGCGCTGAGCCTGCTGTCAAAACAAGGGCTGTCCGGCCGCTGTTCTGTGTGCCCTGAATAAGCCTGGACTGACACAGCTGGGTCACCGTGTGATGCAGCTTCGGCCGTTTCACTGCAGCGTTCCCCGCTGGTCGGCCAAGCTGTTGACGGCTGAGGAGAATTTCGGCTGGAGGTCTCTGCAGGCCTATCCGAAGAAGCTGGAGAGGGAGTATGAGGAGAGTTTGCACACAGTCAACAGTAGTGGATCTGGAGGAGAGCTGGGGGCACCAAAATGTACCGGATGAGTCCTCTGGTGCAGAGCATCCGAGAGCGGCAGACCAAAGAGACGGATGCTGAGTCCCTTACGCAAGGTGGGCTCACTGTACCACAGGGCCACACATGCATGCTGTATGGTTAGGGTTTTGGGTTAGGGTTAGGTAAGGGGATTAGTGGTAGGTAAAGGGGTTAGGGCTAGGTAAGGGGGTTAGGGGTAGGTAAAGGGGTTAGGGTTAGTTAAAGGGGTTAGGGGTAGGTAAAGGGGTTAGGGTTAGTTAACGGGGTTAGGGGTAGGTAAAGGGGTTAGGGTTAGGTAACCATGAACAACCTTCTTCTAGTGGGCGCACCGGTTGAACTTTAGCTATACACTGTTACATCTGCTTGGACCTTAATCCCAATTGGGTTAGATTGTTAGGGTTAGATTTTTAGTGTTAAGGTTTGGTTGTTGGTTGTTATGGATGTGTCTCAGCTGCGATGACTTTATCCAGTCCTCAACAGCCTCTCCATCGTTGTTGTTAGGGTGAGCTGTTGCACTCCCACTGAGTACTGTGGCTGTTAAAGTATCTGATGGGGGAGGAGCAGAACTGTATGGTGAGCATGGTGACTTGTGTACAGAGGGAACTATTATGACAACAATCCAACGTTATCTCCCAGGTGTTTCTGACTCATGGGCATCGCTGGACACCTTAGGGTCAGTACTGGTCATGAAGCTGCATTGGTCCGGTCAGGGAGGGTCAGTACTGGTCATGAAGCTGCATTGGTCCGGTCAGGGAGGGTCAGTACTGGTCATGAAGCTGCATTGGTCCGGTCAGGGAGGGTCAGTACTGGTCATGAAGCTGCATCAGGGAGGGTCAGTACTGGTCATGAAGCAGTGTGGTTTTGGTGTTGTTTGCGTAGGGCAGGGGTGTCAAACACAATCCATGGAGGGCCTGTTGTGTCCCTGCATGCTTTAGATGTTTCTCTACTCTACAACACACCTGATTCTAATGAATGGATCGTTATCAGGCTTCTACAGAGCTTGATGATCAGCTGATCATTAGAATCAGGTGTGTTGGAGTAGAGAAACAGCTAAAACATGCAGCGGCCCGGCCCTCCGTGGTTGAGTTTGACACCCCTGGCGTAGGGAGTAGCATGGGTTTGAAACCAGGCTTCCAAATGAAGACTTCTACTATGACCAATGATTAATAATGATTGATAATGATGTATTTGTCTTGATTGGTTAGTAATGATTGATAATGATGTATTTGTCTTGATTGGTTAGCAATGATTGATAATGATTGGTTATTAATAATTTATTGATAATTATCAGTAATGATTTATTGATTATCCAGACGATGACCCAGATATGAGGGTGCTTGCTGCCATCAACGTACAAGATTGTCTCCAAGACATCCAGTGTCTTAGAAACAAGGTACACACACACACACACACACACACACACACACACACACACACACACACACACACACACACACACACACACACACACCTTACTGTCACCCAATCAGATCACGGAGCTGATTGTCCCTGATGAGGAGGTAGATCGTTGTGACCTTGTGCTGGAGGTCACGGCAGGGGTCGGAGGTGAAGAAGCCATGTTGTTCACAGCTGAGGTAAAGATTTGATGATGATGATGATGATGACGATGATGATGTCCTGAAGATGACAGAGGTGCCTGTTTTTATTGTTGCTCTTGTCTGCAGGTTTTTGAGATGCTTCGCTCACTACCAGGGCTGGAGCTTCAATGTCCTTGAGTACACAACCAACGACATAGGTAGGAGATAGGGAGCATGATGCAAGAGATAGAGAGGAGATAGGAGATAGGGAGCATGATGCAGGAGATAGAGAGGAGATAGGAGATAGGGAGCATGAGATATGCATGACCATGAACGACATACGTAGGATATAGGGAGCATGACCCATGAGAGATAGTCAGGTGATTGATAATCAGGTGATTGATAGTCAAGTGATTAGTCTCATGATTAAGAGTCAGGTGATTGATAGGTGATGTGATGTGTGTGTGTGTGTGTGCGTGCGCGGGTGTATGTGTGTGTGTGTGCAGGGGGTCTTCGGAGGGGCTGTGTTGCTGTCAGTGGTGTCCCTTCAGCTACAAGAGGATGAAGTCTGAGGCTGGGGTCCACCGCATCCAGAGGGTCCAGAGGGTCCCCAAGACTGAGAAACAAGCACAGCAGCACCTTGACTGTAGATGTCCTCCCACACCCATCACAGGTACACACACACACACACACACACACACACATCACAGGTACATACACCACAGGCACACACACATAGTCTACAAACGCAGTGGCATAGACATATATAACATATACATGAATTAAGAGCCTTTTGGCCGCCATAGATCTACGACTGCTGGCTACCATTTTTAATGTGTGTGTGTGTGTGTGTGTGTGTGTGTGTGTGTGTGTGTTCTCTGAAATATCTCACTAATGATCCACCCCAAGGACCTGCGGATTGAGACGACAAGGACCACTGGAGCTGGAGGCCAACATGTTATCACTACAGACAGCGCAGTCAGGATAGTTCACCTGCCCACAGGTACTGTAAGTGGACCACGATTAGGTTCAGGTTAGGTAATCAAGCAGATTGTGGAAATTCAGGTAAAATTTACACTTCAATCAGATTACTGAACAGATTACTTCCCCGCATCCAAAATAGTGATCCAAGTGCTTTGTTTGGTCTTCGTTGAGTGTGTGTTCTATGTTCACCAGGGTACAAAATTAGGGGGGTCTTGGGGGGTCTGAGGGGTACACAATCCACACACACCTCACCGCGGGGGTCCCTTCATCGTGACCTCGACGAGGTGCCTCATCACAAGTAACGCTGTCATCATTGAAACGGCATAGCTTGAGTTCAGAGAGCAGTGCGTTCACAAACTGTTCAGCGGAGACAACGGCGGAAAAAACAATGGAGCTAACTCGTGCTTTCCTGTTTCGGGGTAACAGTGACAATCACTCTCCTGCTCGGAAAATGATTACCACTGTTACCAAAACAAGACGTCTGTTTCCAAAACAAGCTTGCATCCTGCGGGTGCTGGAGGACGGGTGCACCCTCGCGCCACCAAGTGTCCGACTCGGGGGCTGCTACTGGACCTTCCGGAAGTGCAAGACAGGTATTTCACACACTGATGTAAATAGGTAGCTGTGTCTCTTCTGGAACACAGTGCCAGGCAAATCTAGCAAATATGTAGACATTGCTGCTGAACGCTGAAAAGAAACGTAGTCAGCTTAGCGCTGACACAAACTGCAATTGTAGGTTTGTGTGTGTCTGTGTGATATGAGGCCATTTGTTGCCATAGCTGATTGCTTTGTAAATCAAGGGCCAACATAAATATGCACACACAATAACAGTAGCCATATGCTGTAAACTCAATCTCCTTGGCAACAATGGACTGAACTTGAGCTCAACAACCCACACATTTAGCCCAGGTTCATTTCACACTTTTTCGGAGAGAGCAGATATTCATGCGGACCTGCCAAAGCCAGCTGCACCGAACAGACTCAAGTGTTTGCAAGTGTGTAATGCACGCCTTGCCTGTACACTCAAGTTAACCGGATCTTGTGTTTTAAAGTTGCTTTTAGTATCAGATGTTTAGATGTTTAGTGTAGGTAGTTTGTACAGGCTTTTTAAAAATGTTTGTGTATTGCACATTTGTCTTGTCTGTATTTAATTGTGTGTTGTATTGAGCGGTTTGGGAGTTTCACTTTCTTTTGCCTCATATTTGTTTCACCCAGTCATGTGGCTGGAGGCACAAACTGTATTGGCAAACACAAACTCAGCCAGCACTAGAAAACTATTAAAAAAGTGTCTATAACCAAGGCTTTCTCCCTTGCAGTTTCTGGTCTCCGCACATAAGTTCTGCAGTAACGTAGCAGGATGGACGAGGCGGACCAACGGTGTTGGTCTCCAGTCCAAAGGCCCCCTTGACCTGGGACTGTGGCTCAGTGAAGGCGAGGAGAGGCCAGTGTGAGAGGACCTCTCGCCGTGGCTTTGACGCAATGGTTCTGGACAATGGCCAGCCATCAATTTGCATTGAATTGAATTGGCTAATTATTGAAAACCACAGACAACATTGGACTTCCAGTGCCGTTGCTTTGTCCCTGTCCATCCCCGGATGTAAAGGATTTTCTGCTGAGGTTAGGGCTGTCAGAAAGGTCACGGAATAGGATCCACGTGATCCACGGAATAGGATCACTGGAAGTGATCACTGGAATGTTGATCCTCCGGCGCCGGAGGATCAACATTTATAAGACAAAAACTAACGGGGGTCTCAATATAATGACTTGAGCTGGAACGAAATGCTGGCTCTTCAAACACTTCCATAGCATTTGTTAAAAAAAAAAAAAAAAAACAGTTTATATTATATATATTATAATGGCATATGGACAATATAGCTAAAGCCATTTAATCACTCAGACAATTATAGAAAACCCCAGGTATTTGGGTTTTAGCACACCCATGCGTGCGCCACGCAAACACTGACTCCACAGGGATGACGGCCACAAACTGAGACCATAAACCCATACACCCACACTCTTTCGATAGTAAACAAACTGCTTAGTTAAATAGTTGATTGGTGGCATGTTTCAGTAGTGAAGGCCTCATAGGCTCTGTGAGAACATTCGTTTTTCAAACGGTGTTTGAAATGGTTTGAATGATTTACCGACACACAGTTGTTGTGTACCTTGGAAATTGAGACATTATTGTGTAATTTTGAAAGCAGTGGCATGTACGCTAACGGTTTGCAGTACCCCTAATGCAAAACCATAAAAAATCATTAAAATGCCTCTTACTAGCTGTATATCTACGTGTGGATGTACAACTCAATTGTACCCCAACATGGAATTAATGCATATATTTCTATAACATAATTTGATAGAATCTTCTGATACGATCTACAGGTCATGTAAACATAAAGAGATGCCTGAATTTCACATTTATTTGCAGCACAAGGCCTTAGCATAGAACCTCTGAGATGCATCTAGAGAACACAGCAACCTGGAGGACCGTTGTCTCCCTCACCTGATCTCTGCTGTTATCCTATCACAAGGCTCAGTCTTTGCTGGGTTGGTTGGTTGTTGTGTGTGTAGCGTCCACCTCTGATGCGGGGTAGTCAAGTCAGCATCCTTAGTCCTCTCACCACCTGATGCGTCTCCATCGACTGTTGGCCTGATATTGGATCGGCAACCATATTCATCAACATGCATATTTTTAGCAGTAGGCCAAATATTATGCTATTGGTTTTTAGAAAACAGACGTTTGCATTTAATTGTCTTTGTTTATATGCACTTGCACTTTACTCCTGCACATCTGTATGGTGTCATATTTTACCACTGCCTACATCAAAGCTCATGTACAACCCTCTTTATGTATGATTACGTATTTATGTATGTAAATACTTACATGCTTTCAGTATGCACTTTATATTTCTACAATATGCTGCTACAAATCATTCTCCATTGCTGCTCTTACTAGATCCATGATGCCCTGATTTTACTGTTATTCTGTACTTATTGTATTTAATTTAATTTAACTGTTTTCTTTTTCTCTTCTTCTTTTCCTTCCATGTTGGAACGGGCCTCGTCCAATACATTTCATTGTACAGTATGACTATAAGTGACGCTGCACGTTTGACAATAAAGAACTTGAAACTTGAAGTTGGAATCACACATCTGTCGGTAACACTTCACAATAAGGGTACATTTAATAAGCATTAATGCAGTAAATAGCACTAACTAACTGATGCAAAAGTATTTGTTTTAGGGTGCTTCTTGACAGTAGAGTATTTGATTCAGTAGAGCATGATCATGGGAGGACAGAGGCAGTGATTTACCGAGCATCTTTAGAGAGACAATGGCTAGACATGAGTCTCTAATGCGAATGCTAACCGACTCACCACTTAATTGGAGGAAGGGAGCTCTCTATATGCGCAAGGAGAACTTATACAAATGTATTTTAAATTGATCAGTATCAAAGTACACAAGGTTATATCATTTGTGTAGAATTTGATATTTCTACGATACATTTTTCCACAACACTACAGTAAATTAACAGATAATTGTCTAGCAATCACTTACTAATGGTGTTCATACTATTAGTGTTCTTGTTAACTAAGATATAAATTTATACATTATTTAATAGTGTTAATGCTGCTAATGCTCATTAATGCTAAATAATAATGCTTATAATAATGCTTGTTATAAATTGTTCATTTATCGATCCTTATTGTAATTTGTTGTCATGTTTGTCTTTGTCATGTTACCTGTGTGACGACCCTCTCTGCCTTCCTGCCTTGTCTTTTGTCTTCTCCCTTGCAGGTAGCAGTGGGCGGGCCGAGGGTCGTCAGAGAAGTGGCAGCACCTGAGCTCAATGAGCCTTTAAAAAGCTCTGGCTGCACACGTTTCACCCCTCTGTCCTTCTTGATGCAGCCTTTGGTTTGGTTGGGGTTGGTTCTAGTTTTACACCTTACAACACACACACACATGTTGTTTCACGCATGCACTCACCTACACCACTGATCTACTGACTACGCCTGCCATATTTAATTAAGTTTCTTCTCTTGCTTATTATTATTTGGCATCATTAATAAAACTTTTGATGGGCTTTCCTTGGGTTGCGTCTCCCTTTTTGTCATGGCCGTGCGGCCCGGTTCATGACACCTTCTTGTCTTTGTCATGATGGCATTGCAATGCTATGGAAGTGTTTACTACAACCTTGCAACCATGTCATGTTGGATATTAGAAATTACCTCCATGTAACCCAACCTTATTTGACTACTCTGGTGTCCTTAAAAAATACACAAGACTTTGTTGATACACTGCAACACAAACCTCTTGTCTTTTACTCATCGTTCATGACACATTTTGACAATGGCGAGGGTTTTTCGGGCGTGTTGGGGATGGCAGCATGCATAACATTCATGATTAAATTCAATAACATGTCCAGTTGTTTGAACAATTTGTTGGCATGTCCTAGCCTTATTTTAACCACAGCATTTACTAACCTGGAACTTCGAATGGAACAACATGCACCTGAATTCAACCATATTTCATTGGAAAACTGTTTGTTGGTGTATGTGATTACAATCATAAATATATAACCATTGGACCATAACACTGTCATCAAGACTTATGAATGTGGCTCTTTTTAAGTAAAATTCAGTTTTTAATCACAATTAATCATATTGATTTTGAACAACACCTTTCTGACAATCAGAAAATATTTTCCATGGTAACGCAACATTTATTGTACAATGCATCATTGTTTCTCTCTTGTCGTTCTCCATCTTCTCTGTTCTCTGCCAGAATGTTGATCTGTTTTGAGTAGGAGAGCGGTAATGTGAGTGTGTCTGTATTTGTACGCTGGCAGACTTACATAAGAATGATGTGCTCTTCCTGCCGACCTTTGACATGCGTGCAGTCACACACTCCTGCGCACTTCAAACGCACACACACACACACACAGTGAAGTGGGCTGATTTTGGCTCTGCCATTATCTTGTTACACAACCCACTACACTGAAGAGATAGAGAGAGAGAGAGAGAAAGAGTGGCTTGTGTGAGTGCATGTGGTTGTGGCAGCATGTGTTTTAATCATAGGAGAAGACAACCTTTGACATTCCCTATAGCTATACAATATGAACGTATGTCAATTTCTCTGATCTAAAAACCCTATAGCATTCTGCTTTAAAAATGTCTTTCAGTTTCCATTTACATCATCTGATTATAGATTAAGCTATAGAAACTCATTGACGTGACCCTGGATCAACCCTTCCAAAGTGATTTTCTACGGAAACCTTTAGATACCTTTTCAAATAACGTGTGTGCTGTTAGCCAATTACGCTCTTACAGATCCCGCCTCCTGTCACATGATTGGTCGAAACAAATAGAAAGAAGGCGGAACATGGTGTTCACACTGAGATGTGAGCTCATCTGCTGTCAGACTGTAGACTGACTGTAATGATCTACAGTCAGATTTATGAGAACATGAACAGCACAATTATGCGAGGACACATCAGAACTATGCTGCATGAGAATACTTTAGATGTCATTGGTGAAGGCAACGTTAAAAAAATGGTCATGTAGTCCTATTTAAGATGAGCGAGTGTATACCTGAGCACTGGTCGTGGGAATCACCAGTCCCAGTTACATACAGAGGACCAAACCACACAGAACACCAAACAGCCTACTGCTCTGTCACCTTGGAAAAGTGTGTGTCTGACTACAGCTGACATCCATGGTTTTGTTTTTGCTCAATCTCCCTCTCTCCTCTTTTTCGTTCCACATATGTGCGCAAGTGTGTGACAAATTTGACAGAATTAGGTTAGGGTGAGCAGATGTGACTGTAGCAGCCATTGAAGTGCAATTGAAATACACAGAGAGAGGTGTTTGTTTTCCAGCTTGAAAATGTTCTGGAAAACTGAGGCAATGTATGTATATGACTGTATATATATGTCAGAAAGTCTTTTCTGACTAGAGCACATATGTGAAACATACGTGCGTATGCATGAGATGTATACTTCTATGTACTAAAGTCCTCTAGACTATCCACAATAGCACTCATAAGACTTGTTATGTTCCCTACCAAATCTTTGATATTAAAGTCCCTGGTCACCCAAATCAAGTAATATGTCTTTATAAATTTAAAATGAGTGTTATTTGTCATCCATCAAAGTTTGATGATGAAAATATGTTCATAACTACGAACAAATGCTGTTTAAAAAGTGCTCTATTTTAAAGATTTTAGGTCTTGTTGTCACTTCAGCAATAATTTGAAATGATAAATCTAGGAGAGCTGCACACACTTTTGCTAACTACCACAAAAACTGCAAAGGAAAAATGTCAACAGGAGGAATAAATGGGATGTTTGCTTTCCCAACCGGTCCACCCACTTCACTTCCATCCAGGCGCGTCGTTAGACCTGGGCATTCGAGGCTATAGCCCCGGATCGCTGTGCCGTCAAACAAAAAAAGAAAAAAACATAATCATGCTGAAAATCAGTGGCGAGGCTAGACCTTTTTTTTCTAGAACTTGCCTTAGCCCACCCTATCATTTCGTCCTCAGATCTAATATTCTACCGTCTAGGCTGTTAAAAAAATATACAATGTGTTGGATTGATAGATAAGTAGATAGATTTCCCCCCCACCAGAATACATTTAGGATCTCCACCAGGTCACCCTTAGATGCAGGAGAATGCAGGAAATCACAGCTACGATATTCCACCCCACAAGATTAACCCATAAGAACCCAGACCCATTTCTGCTTAAAGAACATAATGGGGGATATACCACTGGCCAAGTGGAACACATAGAACGCATGTTTTGGATGTTTTTCTAACATACTACCACTTAATCTGTGATGTGACATGTACGTTACATTGGGCATTTATGGTAAATGTATAACGCCCAATGTAACGTTATATACCACAAATTTGCCATTTTATTTGCATTTCCACAATATATATCAAATGTGTGACTTTAGTAATGCTGTTGAAACAACTTTTTTTCAGATTTGCTTTATGTTAAAAATATGAAGTCCAGCGGCAGGGAACAAACCACAGTTCGCAGGACATCAGCACCCCTGAACCAGGTCCTAGCACCGAGGAAGGCCGAGAGGCCAGCCAGCCTAAAAAGGAGAGGATTACTGCTCAGAAACCTAGAATAAAGTGGCCAGGTGCCTCCGATGGTAGGAAATGGGAGGATGTTAACATCGAACTGAGTAGG
>OMKQ01054886.1:0-15165 GCA_900302335.1 Phycis phycis | reverse complement strand
ATGCTCACTGTCAAGTCAACTTGACAGTGAGCATAGTTATGGAAATCTAATCCTATCTTCAGTTAGAGCCTCCATGTTTCCACTCACCCTCTCTCCTTTGACTCCAAAGTCACCCTTGACTCCTGGGAAACCATCCTCGCCCTGAAACACAGCAGACATCAACCACAAGCACTCAGCCTTGTGCGTTCTACTGGGGATGAACATGTAACGTGACCATGAGATGAAAGACAAGCGGCCATTTTGTTAGCTTCGGGCTAACATTGACAGCAGCAGTTTAGCGGTTGTCTGCAGCAGTCAGGAGAGGCTCTCATCCAGTGAGAGTGCAGACACAGTAGGAGCAGGTAGGCTTCAGTTTCTTGCTCAAGGATGCCCACAGGTATCAGGTCAAACCCAGAACCTTTCTCCGGGAGATGAACACTATCCTGTCAGAAGATGGACCCACCTTCTCTCCTTTGTGTCCCTTCAGACCACGGATCCCTTGAGTTCCCTGAGAGAAGAGGAACAGCATCAGAACAGTGCTAGTTGGGGAGGACAGGAGAACCACGGCATCAGAACCAAGCAGAACCCGGGATGGGCCTGTGAAGGCCGGGATGTTACCACGATGTACACATACATTGTGGTAACATAATCATGTAAGAACTAACATAATCACGTAAGACCTAAGGTGTAGTGTTTGGTGTCATAGAAGTCCTAGTCTCTAGAGCTTCTCAAACTGTCACTACTGTACTCCATGCACACCTCTCACCAGCACAAAGCAATCATCTACATGCGTGTTATGTGGTGTAAACATGAACATTACATGTGTGCCTACTATTCAGAATCAACTGTAGTATTTGGAATCACATTCCACCTGTTACTTTAACCAATATTGAAACAGAAGTCCCTGAGAGTACCCGAGGGTCAGCGTATCCCCATCTGGGACTCACTGACCTGACGTGGAGCGTGGACCACCATGGACTCTTACTCACCTTAAGGCCTCGGGGGCCCGGGTAGCCAATCGTCCCCTGGGGGCCGCTGGGTCCCTGGGAGACGGGGGGAAAGAGGAAGTCATGATGCAGTTCACAGGTCACGTCCACACCTGTTCACCGCCCCCACGTCCACAGGCACAAAATATTCACCATTTTCCAACAATTTCTGAGACGTATTTGACTGCATCCCTCCGGGGTGGAGCCTCAGTGACTCTCAGAGACCCCCACATTAACACTGGACCCATACGGGCTCATGACAAGCCTTCTGTTTTGGGAAATACAGACAATGAAGACGGCGCACGGTGTGTTGCAGGTGTGTTGAGACCCCTACCTGGTTCCCCTTGGTTCCAGAGGGGCCCTCCTTTCCTGGGTGACCCTAAGAGAGCAGCATGGAAGAGGTGAGAGGTCAAGAAGAACAGACATCTCAAGACATGTGTATGTTTTCCTACTCGGTGTCACTGGCTGGGTGAGTGCGCCATGGGACGTACTGGAGGGCCGTCAGCCCCTGGCATGCCGGGGAGCCCGGGCTTCCCTGTGGGGCCCTGGAGGAGACGAGGGGATGGTTAGCAGAGCTGCATGGAGCCAGCCGGCTCTACCGCACCAGAGGGCCAGGGTCTGGCTACACCGTTTAGCTGAACTTGAAGATGAACTTTATTTTAGTGGTTTAGCTGAACTGAACCTGAAGTCTTTTGACTTATTTTGGGTCTTGAGGTGAAGTAATTAACAGAATTGCATTTGTTGTTTAAGTAAACTTTTCCATTCACATCTGCCTTCACAACAGCAAAGAATTATAATCAATCAATATCTATATTATCAATATATTCTCAATATCTATATTACCAATATGTATATTATCAATATCACTAATATCAATTCAATCTTCATATTCAATATCAATATCAATATCATCGAGAGCTTTGTTATCAATAGGTATATTCTCAATATCTATGTCATATCAAAATCTAAATTATCAATATTCTCACCTTCTCCCCGGGGGGTCCAATGGCTCCTTGAGGTCCTGGCATTCCCTGGAACACACACACACACACACACACACACACACAGAGGCTTCCTCAGAGAAACGTATCATATACAAGTAACAGTAACATTAAGAGTACATTAAATCTAACCTGTGTCCCTGGGGTTCATGATATATCATACATCGCATCCTCTCACCTGAGTTCCTGAGGTTCCTTGCTGTCCTGGAGGACCTGGCTCTCCTTGTGGACCCTGGAGGAGGAGAGGAAGACGAGGAGAGCTCATGTACCCTACAGTATCAATATCCTACATCAGGACCACCAGGTACCCAGCATCAGGAATGAGAAGTCTTTCCTCACCAGGTTTCCTTTGGGACCGTGCGGCCCATCGTTTCCACGAACACCCTGAAATGAAAAGAATGATCAACCCCAAAATAACACTGTGTGAAGTTCTGCTGAAGGATTCATACAATGATGTCAGAATGGATAACATCAACATCAAGATCATGTTGTGGTCTCCAACCGAGACAGCAACCACACTGGACGTGACTTCAGATGCTGCTGGGTCTTCTGGGTCTTCAGAGGATGCTCAGAGAACAATGTTGAGCACCAGGACCCATGTAGACATCCAGATCCAGCCTGAAACATCCATCCTAGACCAGAATGGTCCAGTGATCTAGTGGTTTACATCTCAGGTTTGGTTGGTTCCTGAAATAAAGGTTTGGATGTTCTGGCTTTTACTCACTGGAGGTCCAGCAATCCCAGGAGGGCCCTTAGGTCCCAGTAATCCACGAGGTCCCTAAACACACACACACACACACACACCATCAATAAACAGAGAGCCACTCGATAGTACTGAATAGGTGGTGTTCTCTGACATAACTGGAGACATTCCGATACGTCTCAGGAGGAGGACAGTGTCGTCATAGTAACACTCACGGGTTCACCTGGGAGACCTCTGGGTCCGAGCTCTCCGTCGTCGCCCTGGAAACCAACACATCATCAAAACACTCATCATCACTGCTCTTCACACCCAATGTACACGACAGACAGACGGGCAGACAGACAGCTGGTCCTCACCCTCTCTCCATCTTCCCCCTGAGATCCTAGCGGACCCATGGGTCCTGTGTCGCCCTGCAAACACAGCAGCCGGGAATCAAACCCATGCATTTCTCGCATTATAATAATTCAGAGTTGTGTATTATGGTATGTTTTACCCTGTGGCCCTTATCTCCAGGGAGACCAGGCAGCCCGTCAAAACCACGATCACCCTGAAAGAGACAAGACATACGCATTACACCACACACTAGACACACACTAGGGAACACACACTAGGAGACACACACTAGGGGACACACACTAGGAGACACACACTAGGGGATACACACTAGGAGACACACACTAGGAGACACACACTAGGATAGGTATGAAACATGCCGTGGTGATGTCGGGAGGACGTTACCTTTGACCCCGGCTCCCCTGGCATGCCTCTGGCACCATCGGCTCCAGCACGACCCTGGAAGAAACAGAGGGTTAGCCTTTAGTGCTGTGGAGCTACGCTAAGATAAGGAAGAAACAGAGGGTTAGCCTTTAGCGCTTTGGAGCTACACGAAGCTAAGGTAGAAACAGAGGGTTAGCCTTTAGCGCTGTGGAGCTATACAAAGCTAAGGAAGAAACAGATGATATAGTGTGGGATAGCGTGTGTTACTTACTCTTCTTCCTGATTTCCCGGGAGGTCCCATCAGCCCCAGAGGACCCCTGGGGCCCTGAAACACAACAGGTATCCGTGTTGAGTGCCTGCTAGACATCGTTGCTCTACAGTCAGACAACATGAGGATGGCAGCGTTTAAGGGTTGCCTCCCCTCAACAGTGCATTTTCTCTGGTATATTGTATGACTTTACTGTGGCATTGTATATGTATGGGATGGCTGCCTGTTCCCTAAGTCTGGCACGGTGAACAAACCTACCTGTGCACCGGGATCTCCACTCTCGCCCTTAAAACCTGAGCTTCCAGGATTCCCCTAAAGAAGACAGAGAAATGCTCATTTATGGACACCAACCAACCTTTCAACAGGATGGTTATTATTCTGTCTGCGGCGCCACGTGACCACAGGTCTATGTTATCATGACAACGGGTCTATGTTACCATGACGCTATGCAGGTGAGTGTCGGCAGGTGAGGAAGTGACCTACCATGGGTCCGGGGCGACCGGTGAAGCCCATAGCTCCAGAGGGTCCTTTCAGTGCCATCTGGAGACCAGAGGTGGTCATGATAAATCAAGAGTTTAATACTGAGATCAATAATGAGATGAATCATGAGATTAAAAATCAAATCAATGTTGAGATTAATAATGAGACACGTTTATTTATCCTTCTTCCCATCTGTGTGCTTGTGTTCTGTACTCTTGAGGAAAAAGCAAAACCACTGTTTGTGGACCATGTTTTGCTCGTCAGAGTACTGCTCCTCAGAGTAACTCCTCAGAGTACTACTCCTCAGAGTAGCTCCTCACAGCACTGCTCCTCAGAGTAACTCCTCAGAGTAGCTCCTCACAGCACTGCTCCTCAGAGTAACTCCTCAGAGTAGCTCCTCACAGCACTGCTCCTCAGAGTACTTCTCCTCAGAGTAGCTCCTCAGAGTGCTGCTCCTCAGAGTAACTCCTCAGAGTGCTGCTCCTCAGAGTAACTCCTCAGAGCGCTGCTCTTCAGAGTAGTACTCTGAGGAGCAAAGTCCTACAGTCAGCAGATTATAGGATGTTCTCCATGTAGCTATGGGTTAGCGTGTACCTACCGTACATGCTAACCCTCAGCATGCTGCCGGCGGAGGCTCTAACTCACCCTGGCCTGAGACAAGATGGCCGCCGCCTGAGCTTCCTGTGCCGACACCGCAGGCCCCTTATCTCCTCCACTCTGGCCGAAACGGAACTACAGCAAAACAGACAATCACACGCTCACCTTCGGTCTGAGGAGCCTCGGATGTGTGGACGAGATGCCGAGAAACTTCTAACGAGGACCACGTCATGACGACGTGACTGTCAGATGTTCAATCAACTGTACGCTGGGACGAGGTAGGACGAGGATGGGGGTAGGACCCGATCCCACAGGACTAAGAGGGTCAAAGGTGAAAAGTGACTCACGGGCAGCATGACGGAGGTACCAGGAGGTCCTGGCAGCCCAACAGCTCCAGCTAGACCAGCCTTCCCGGGTGGACCCTGCAGGGTGGATGAAGATGGAGAGAAGATTGTTAAAGACAAGCTTCAAGCTCCTGTTTTGATAAGCTCAGAGATCAGACAGCCAGATGTTTAGTGGATGGAGAACATCACTCACCCTCTCACCAGGATCTCCTACAGAGCCAGGAGGCCCAGAAGGTCCGGAGGGACCAGGAAGACCCTGGAACATCAGGAGGGATGGATTCATATTCACTATATTATATCACTACCGTTGTGTGTTTTCTAGAGGTAGTAGGACCCTTTAGGAGGTAGGACCAGGGTAGTACATGAGGTATCTTGGGGTAAAACTTACAGCAGGACCCTCTGATCCGGGAGGTCCCTCAATCAGCATACCCTGGAGGAGGAGAACCGAGAAACAAGCTTCAACTTTAGATACGGGGCCACGCTCAATCTCTCGTAACCTTCCGTATGCCTGTAGCCAGAATCCAGCAGCTCCAGGTTATTTTGCTGCCCCTTCCAGAGGTCTCAGAACTACTCCTTATGGTGCCCTCAGAAGGATCTGCATGCATCAAACCGAGTGGAAGCAGAAGCCAACAGAAGGTATGCAGCACCTTTAGGGTGAGCTATAGAGGAGTCCTAACAGTCCATCTTGGTGATTGTTTGTATACAGATGCAGTGCTACCAGGAGGTCGTCACTCACTCCTAACAGGAAGTTGTCACTTAGTGTTCAGTTCAGTGGTCGGATGTGGCCAGTCAGTGTTGATTTAAATTATTTATTTTAATTAAAAGTAATTACTGTGTCATTTATGTAAATAAAATGTCCAACAGGAAGCACTCAGCAGTCCAGCCAAAAGTGGTCAGTCGTCCAACAGGAAGTGGTCAGTGGTCTAACAGGAACTGGTCAGTGGTCAAACAGGAAGTGGTCACTCACAGGCTCCAGAACAGCTGGTTCTCCTTTTTCTCCTTTCTGGGATCGAACAGCGGCCTGAGGAAAACAAATATGTAGCCAACAACACACACAGTCAGTATAAAGTACACACAATACACACAGCACACACACACACACACACAGTACAGTATAAAGTACACACAATACACACACGCACACACACACACACACCCACAGTCAGTATAAAGTACACACAATACACACACACACACACACACACACACAGTACGGTATAAAGTACACAGTACATGGTACACAGGGCACAAAATACTGCTGGTATGACCAGAACATACACCTGATCACATCACACGTACACATCAATGTATGTTCACATTGTGTCATTTACTACGAGCTCAAATAGAATCACAAGCAGATAGAAAATCACATTTACTTTAAAAACCTAGCCCATGCATTAAGATAAATATTTGATATTCTTTTGTAGATTGCCATATTTAATACCCAACTGAGAACCTGAAGTCTGGGTACGGTCACATGACTCGTTCCAGTGACCAATGACGTCTCTCTGAAGTCTATTACCTCGTCACCATCTCCTAGCAACGCTCCAGTCAGCCAGACACACAGGAACGACTTTTCAGTGCAAACAAGGCTACCTGTTGTGCTTTGAAACGCCTTCCTGTGGTACGCAGCATGTTATGCCAGCGCTGGGCGCTAAGCTAGTGCTAGCTTACCACTCAGCACAGGCTACATCTCATTTCAACCGATGACACACACACCAGATCCAGGCTGTCACTGTAACTGAGGCTCGTTCACATCGCTGTCCTTTTAGGCTTGCTTGATCAATTGACTGACTGATTGACTGATTGACTGATTGATTGATTGATTGCTTGATTGCTTGATTGATTGACCCCGTAGGGCCGAGCCTGCCTAGTGGAACCGGAGGCTGGCGGGTCAAGCGAGCAGGAAGCAGCAGAATGAAGGAACCTCGTACCAAGTGGACCGAGCCCTCTGGACCCGGCGGCGCTGGTTGAAACCCAACAGGATTCAGATGTACGGCCAGCCTGGACTTACGCCTCCCTGGTCTGTCGTGGCGGACAGAGCGGGACCCATGGAGCCCGGGTAGGTGGCGCGGGGCTGGGCCGGGGGCTCGCCATAGTCCCTGTAGGAGTAGTCGTACTCCCTGGGCCCGGCCTCGCCCGTCACATACTCCTCTGTGAAGAGCTCCTGCTCCTCCACCTCCCCTCCTGCCTTGGTGTCGTAGACCTCCTCCTCCCCCACGGGCTCACTCTGCTCCACCTTGGTGGGGGTCGGGGTTCAGCCGAGGATGGGGGGGGTGAGTAGTGATGAGGGGATGAGTGGGGATGAGGGGATGAGAGGATGAGTGGGGATGAGGGGTCGAGTGATGATGAGGGGATGAGTGTGGATGGCATGCAGTTGGGGAATGAATGAGGGTGTGATTGAATGAGGGTGTGAATGAATGAGTGTGGGAATGAATGAGGGTGGTAATGATTGAGGGTGGGAATGATGAATGGGATGAGAGGGGGAGTGAAGGAGGGATGAAAACAATAGAGAGAAAGCGAGCATGAAAGGGGCTGAAGTTCTGAGAAGAGGAAACTTACCTTGTCTTCATTAAGACATGAGGGAACCCTCCATATCTACTCTGACGTTACCTCTGTCCATCTACTCCTGGCATCTAAAGAGTTCATGTTTTCATCCTAGTTTCCACCAAAGCCTGTGAGTTCATTGCAGTTCAATTTGAAACCTTTTACTGGGCAAGTGAGAACATTTGACCGGGCAGGTTAACTTAACTGAGCTGAATGTTTGAATGCCCATGGAGAAGGAAACACACACAGAGCTGTTTGGAAACCTTTTTGTAAAGCTACCATGTTAGTGTTCTATTTACTTACCATGAACAATCTAAATGAGCTAGCGTGGGATGGGACCACCGTCCCATCCCACGCACCACTGTGGCACGCTGAGGAACCTGCAGGCCATGAGGGACTCCACGCAACCAGGACCACTCGTAGATCAGACGTGGTTGGTTGTTAGAGAAGTACGATATTCAGCTGGTTATGTTTGTATACATCACACCTCTGCAGCCTCACAAGATCTGGGTTCTAATCACGGGCCAGACCCAGAACCCAAATCTTTGTTGTTAGGCAGAACGGGAGGCCTGTCAGAACATGTGATGATAAAACTAGATGAATATCCTAAGTTCTCCTGGAAGAACAGTGGAGGCAGGTTGAGTCGGGGGCCCGACCAGGACCACCGTACGAGGTGTTAGGAGAGGTGTCAGGACGGGTGGTGTTATGTCATGTTATAAATGTGACGTTACGGGGATGGGTGGTGTTACGTAATGTTATAAATGTGATTTTACGGGGTTGAGGAACAGACTTCTTTAAAGGCTGGACTGTGTGGATGTCTTGGATTTGTTTGTTTTATTGACGCGTTTTAGCAATTAAATTTGTAATTAGTTTTGAATTAGATTCAAATTCATTAGTTTCATTCCTGCTCCCTGAAGGACTGAAACGCCAACTGGACTAAAGGGACAAGTGAACGGCCCAGTTGTGTAAACTCAATCAAAATGAACTCAACACAACTGAAAAGGATGATCCTAGAAAAAAAAAAATGTACGCACAAAAAAAATAAAAATAAAAAGCGAAACTAAGATAAAAAACGAAAAAAACTGTTCCGCTGTTTTACTCTTCCCTGTGAAATTCCGAGTGTGGAGAGCAGCCTGCGCGGGGCGCGTGTTCCCGCGGTGCATTCTGGGTCTCCCGTTACCTGGCCAGCAGTCACCTCTTCTCCGGTCAGCTCACCCTCCGGCTGCACCACGACCTCCTCATACAAATACTCCTCACCGGGGGCGGGGCCGGAATACTCAGGGGCAACATCCTGATTGGTCAAGGTGGTCAGGAAGTGGTGGGGGGGAGGGAGGAAGTAAGCAGATTTGATCGGAAGAAAGTGGTGAGTTCAAAGGTGACGTGAGCAGTTAAAAGAGAGGGTGAAACACATCACTAAAATAGTGGGTTTCCAGTGTTGGCTGTTCCACTGGTAACTCACATTTTCAAGGTTTTTCTGAAGAAATTTCAGCAACATCGTACAGCTTGATGTCTATAAATCGTGCCATCTGCAAGATTTAGGGAGCCAATCAAGACTACTTTGGTGAAATTTCTTCAGTTGTATCGTTGACAAATTCTGGCTTTGGAGAGGCCGCGGCGCCATGGTGGATACAGGAGGGCGCGTCTGTTCTGGTCCTCGGAGCCTAGCCATCCCATGTGACATCATCATAGCCTCACCGTGACCTCATGACATCATAACCACCATGATATCACAACCTCATCATGGGCTGATGACATCACGACATCACAACCTCACCGTGACCCGATGACCCCATCGTGACACCGCAAGCTGATGTTTTGGGATGTTTAGCCGTACCAAAGACCAGGATATCAAACAGCAACCCGAATCAGCAGCCTCGCAGAACTTGGAGTTCAAACCGTTCAGAGGAAGCTCTCAATCGCCAAACCGTGTTTAAATACAGCCGAAGGAAGCGGCACCTTGAACCTCCAAGTGAACCGCTGCCCTCAGCATACTTAAAGTCTGACCAGTGGCTTCTGTGAGGCTGCTTCATTCATATTGGATGCAGAATATGATATATAGATATGACACATCTATATATAAACAAGACAGAGATGAGAGGACACAGATACTCAGAGGAGAGACAGAGTTAAAGATAACAGAGGGCCTGTGGTGTGTATGTGGAGCACACTGGTCTTGGACGGCTCTAGAACCGCGATCCACGAAGACTTCCAAAGACTTGAATGGTCCAGGTCATGCCATCCAGTCGAGAGGTTGGACAGGGATTTGTGGGGCTTATGGGACAGCCTGAAGCCTGATGACCATATTGGACAGCTGCTCAGGAGATATACTCAACTGCTGACATTACCTTTGAACACCAGATGGTCCACCATCAAGGAGGACCTGCATGGCTACTTGGCAGAACTGTGATCTAGGTTCCCTCAAACTGCACACTTTGATTGACTGAAACATTTACGCATGTCGCTGTCATCCTCATTCGTGAGAACGTAGACGGAATGCGTTTAGCTGAGATAAGGAATGCGTTCTGGGGCTTTGGTCCTCCTCTGGACGGGTCTGGAACTGCGCAGCCTATGGGACAGAAGGAAGACACAGCAGCTCTGGGCTCTCCTGTTGTACCTGTTGGTAACCGTTGGTGGGCGTCTTGGCCGGGAGAGTGGTCCCACTCTGCGCCGTCTTGCCAAAGGGCGGGAAGGGTTTGTGGAGGGATTTGACGTTGTCCAGGTCCACCGCAGACTTGGACCACCTGGTGTTGGCGGTGGTCTGGAGCACGGGGACGGACGTGGCGGTCCTCCTGGTGGCACCCTGCAGCACGCTCCTCATGGTGGTTTTGACGACGGGGACTTTGGTGACGATGGTGGTTACCTTGGTGACATGGCTCGCCTTGGTGGCCCCCGCCTTCGTAGATTTTGTGGTTTGGGCTTTGGGGGCGTTGGTCGGTTTGGGGGGGGCTTTGGTCGCGGCAGACTTGGGCACGCTGACCGCGGTCTTCTGTACTTTGACGACCTTGGTCTTCATAGTGGTTTCGGTCTTCACGGGTTTCGCGGCACCGTTAGATTTCTTACTGACCGGGGCAGTGGCCTTGGCTTTCACCACAGCAGTTTTAGCACCGGCTTTGGTGAGCCCCTTGACCTTCTCTGTGACCACTTTGACCGCCTCCTTCTCCGCGGTCACCCTGCCACTGGAAACCTTGCTGCTGCCGGTGACTTTTGTGGCAACCGTTTTTCCGCTAGCGTTAGCTTTAGCCTTCACTTCGGCTTTCACCTTCGTCTCAGCATAGGTCTTCCTTGCCGAAGCCACGGTGGGTTTGACCTTCGAGAGGAGGATCTCCACGGCTGTGGGCTTGGCTTTGGACGGCTTGACCACAGGGGACTTCCCAGCTTTGGTGGGCATCGGAGGCTTGACCACGAGTTTAGCGGAGCTCGTCTTGGTCGACTTTGTCAGAGCAGGTTTGGCTTTGACCGGGGCAGGCTTAGTGGGGCTCGGCCTTCCATTGGCTGCCTTCTTCTATACTCCATGTTGATTAGTTTGTTGTGATATTGTGACAATGCGAAAGACAGGGACAGAGGAGGAGAGAGTGAGGGGTGAGTGGAGGAAGACGAAGAGGAGGGGTGTGAATTGGGTTGGGAGGGGAGGAAAAGCACAAACAAGGGATGGACAGAAGGAGAGATGTTTTGAGACACAGTGACATGGAGATGGCTGAGGATTGGCTGAGACTGATCAGGCATTACTGGATGACAGGTCGGGGGGGGGGACGGGCCAAACCACTTGGGAAATGAGACACCTGCAACTCAACTGAATGAGCTGCAGGGTTTGGGAGACTGAGAGCTGCGTTCTCCAGTAATGCCATTCTCTATTTTACAACGACAAAGCTGTTCTGCTGATTAGAAGGCAATGACACATACACTTATAAACACACTCTCATAAACACACACACACACACGCACATACACACACACACACATACACACACACACACACACACACACAGGAGACTGAAGCACTGACACATGCATGCAGATACATGTTAGCATGCCAACGTGAGTTAGCATGTGAGTTAGCGTGTGGCTTTAAACGCTGCAGTGCACAACAAGAGGCTCAGTTGTATAGATGTATAGGTGAATAGACCTATAGATGTATAGGTGAATAGACCTATAGATGTATAGATGTCTAGACCTATAGATATATAGGTGTATAGATCTATAGATGTATAGGTGTATAGACCTATAGATGTATAGGTGAATAGACCTATAGATGGATAGGTGAATAGATCTATAGATATATAGATGTATAGGTGCATAGACCTATAGATGTATAGACATATAGGTGTATAGACATGTAGACATATAGTTGTATAGACCTATAGACATATAGATGTATAGGTGTATAGACATATAGATATATAGATGTATAGGTGTATAGACCTATAGATATATAGATGTATAGGTGTACAGACCTATGGCTATATAGATGTATAGGTGAATAGACCTATAGCTACATATGTATAGGTGAATAGACCTATAGTTATATAGATGTATTTGTGTATAGACCTATAGCTATATAGATGTATAGGTGTATAGACCTATAGACATATAGATGTATAGACCTATAGACATATAGATGTATTGGTGAATAGACCTATAGACATATAGATGTATAGGTGAATAGACCTATAAATATATAGATGTATAGGTGTGTAGCCCTATAGATGTATAGATGTATAGGTGTATAGTCCTGTAGATGTATAGATTTATAGGTGTATAGTCCCATAGATGTATAGATGTATAGGTGAATATACCTATAGATATATAGATGTATAGATTTATAGGTGTATAGACCGATAGATATATAGATGTATTGGTGAATAGACCTATAGATATATAGATGTATAGGTGTATAGTCTTATAGATATATAGATGTATAGGTGAATAGACCTATAGATATATAGATGTATAGGTGAATAGACCTATAGATATATAGATGTATAGGTGTTAGACATATGACCTGAAAGAGAAGAAAACAAACCTGGGATGCAGAAAACGAGACCCACTATGCCAGGATGACGAGGAGATGACAGAGTAACAGAGACCCACTAGGCCAGGATGATGAGGAGATGACAGAGTAACAGAGACCCACTAGGCCAGGATGATGAGGAGATGACAGAGTAACAGAGTGGGTGACATACTGTCCATGCATGGGGACATCCAGTGACTCAAACCAAGGGTCCCATGCAGCTATTAAGACACCAACCCACTGTCAGCTCCACATTCTCCCAGGGGTTTGTTTCGGTGTGCTGGGGATGCTCGGAGGGGTGGAGTTAGTGCTGTAGAACCTCAGGGTGAGCGTTGGAGCCCTGAGGCGATGGGCACGTCGTTCAGAACTCAGTGACTCAGTGACTCCGCCCTCGCTGTTCCACAACCCACTAACTCCGCCCGTCTGGTGCATCCTGCACCTCCAAAACAAACGCTAAGAACTGTTTGCCTCGGGTGGTACCCCAGGCTCAGGGGCTGAGGAACCACACACACACCACGAAGGTTCCTCTGGCACGGCACGTAAACACTGGTGGGCGTGGCTTAGAAGCAATTGGATACGCCCACGGCAAGGTGAGGTTACAAAGACCCGCCCACACAATCACATTTTAAAGGACCCCTATTTTACCCCCAGCTGTGGGCTTGATTGGCTATTACTAGCCATGTCAAAATGTATCCTTTTGTGACATCACAAGCAGAACTGTCCAACCATACGCAGACCAGCTGCCCGGTGGACACCCACTGGGGAGGCCACCTGTGGATAGATTCACATCTGGTGGTCAATGGGAGAACTTTAACAGTTCAAAGGATGTTCCACAAGTTCTAAAGTACCATCACACGTCTTTAAAATTCCCTTTAAGGTGAAGTGACACACACACACACACACACGACAGTACACACACACACACACACACACACACACACACGACAGTACACACACACACACACACACACACACACAGTACACGCAGTAGGGACAGTAAGTACAGGAACATGATTTGATTGGTGAGGAGGTGTGGGTGAATGATGGGTGAGTGATGGGTGAGACTAAACCTGAGACTTCAGTAAACTACAGTGCAGAGAGCCCTATCCTCCGTCAGGGGATTGTTGAACGTGACGGAGGTTCTCATCGTAAAGATCAGAGTTTGAATTTGAATTGTGAATGTCTGCAGGACTTATGGAAATTATGACCACGCCTTATGTCATGTTATGAAACCACTGGAGAGAGAGCTACGGGGTAGAAGAGGAACAGACAGACAGACAGACAGACTGACTGACAGACAGACAGGCCAGTCGACAGACAGACAGACAGACAGACAGACAGACAGACAGACAGACAGACAGACAGACAGGCCAGCAAACAGACAGACAGACAGACAGACAGACAGCCCAGGCAATAGACAGACAGACACAGACAGACAGGCAGACAGACAGGCCAGTTGATAGACACAGATAAAGACATCTCGTCTCCCCATAAAGACATCTCGTCTCAAGAATGCCACCTGAAGCCATCTCAATGGACCTTAAAAATGTTTTCTACATGTGACATCATCACCACACTTGCAACACTGTGTGTACGTTCAGATGGGAATACATGATGCCATTACACGAGTGTGTGTGTGTGTCTTGAACTGTGTGCACGGGGCAGGGTACTCACGTATGTGTTGGGGTCCTGGGCCTGGGTCTTGGGCAGGGGGGAGTCACAGTCAGGGCTGTAGTGCTCACAGAAGTCGTAAGCTGCCTGGGGGTTGGACGCGATCAACAGCTGCTGGATGTCTCCCTGTCCAGACACAGCCAGGATCAACACCAGGATCACATTCAGAATCAGAAGTGAGGGCAGGATCATATTAAGAGTCAGACCAAAACCACATTCAAAATCCCAACTGAAATCAAGCAGATTTTTTGAATCAGGACCGAATATGCAGATCACATTTAGAATCCTGCCAGAAATCAGGATTACAATTAGAGTCCCAAACAAAATCAGGATCACATGTATAATCTCGAGCTCAACAGGAACCAGTCGGGGAACAGTGTGTGACGCGTGTACTGCGCAGCGTGCTGCAGCCCTCGGACCTGGAACACCTCCTCATCCAGGAGTCTGGCCCCGAACACGCTGATGCCGTTGGTGTCGATCTCGGCGTGGTTCCCGCGTGCCAGCGGCCGCGTCATCTTCTTCTTACAGTCCAGCAGCAGTGTCACGTTCTTCCTGGACACAGAGATGGCCACGCGGTGCCACCTACAGGGAGACACCGCGGGGTGAAGAACGGCAGCAGGGACTCTCATCGCTCATGGCTTAACCTTCTGGGTCCCTATGACATCATCACTGTCCCTAAGACACTACAACTTGATCCTAGATGGGAAATCAGGAAGCAATGTTGTTATTTCCTGTGTGTTTGCTGCCTGAGAGAAGCTGCGGTCTGTTAGAACCACGGACACACACAAACACACACACACACACACCTAACAGAGTTACATGCTAAAAAGAAACACACCAGCTTGTTCACGCACGCACTCTCTC